>JANJGN010001508.1:0-132208 GCA_026770705.1 Isurus oxyrinchus
TGTGTGTATTTATGTGTGTTTTTCCCATGTGTTTGTTGGAGCGTGTGTGAGTTTGTGTGTTTGACGGAGAACGAAGGAGTGTTTGAGGGAGAGTGAGTGTGTGTGCCTTTGAGGGAGAGTGAGAGTGTGTGTAATTGGGGGAGAGTGAGAGCGAGTGTGTGTGTGTGTGTTTGGGAGAGAGTGAGAGTGAGTGTGTCTGTGTGTGTGTTTGTGAGAGAGTGTGAGTGTGTGTGTGTTTGTGGGAGAGTGAGGATGGTGTGTGTGTTTGTGAGTTTTGAATGAGAGAGTGTGCGTGTGTGTGTTTGGGAGAGAGTGAGTGAGTGTGTGTGCGTTTGGGGGTGAGTGAGAGTGCGTGTGATTGGGGGAGAGTGAGAGTGTGTGTGTGTGTGTGTTTGGGGGAGAGTGAGGATGTGTGTGTGTGTGTAAGTGTGTTTTTGAATGAGAGTGAGAGAGTGTGTGTGCGTATGTTTGGGAGAGATTGAGTGAGTGTGTGTGTTTTGGGGAGTGTGTGTGTATTTGGTGGTGAGTGTATCTGTGTGTGTGTGTGTGTGTGTGTGTGTGTGTGTGTGTGTGGTACAGTGAGTGAGTGTGTGTGCCTTTGGGGAGAGTGAGAGTGTGTGTAATTGGGGGAGAGTGAGAGTAAGTGTGTGTGTGTATGTGTGTTTGCGAGAGAGTGAGAGTGTGTGTGTGTGTGTGTTTGGGGGAGAGTGAGGATGTGTGTGTGTGTGTGTTTTTGAATGAGAGAGTGTGTATGTGTGTGTTTGGGAGTGAGTGAGTGAGTGTGTGTCTGTTTGGGGGAGTGTGTGAGTATTTGGGGGTGAATATATTTCTGTGTGAGTGTGTGTGTGTGTGTGTGTTTGGGAGAGAGCGGGAGGGATTGTGTGTGTGTTTGGGAGAGAGTGAGAGTGTGTGTGTGTTTGGAGGAGAGTGAGTGCGTGTGTGTGTGTGTGTCTGTGTTTGGAGAGAATAAGAGTATATGTGTGTGTTTGTGTTTTGTGGAGCATGAGGGCATGTGTGTGTGTATGTTTGGTTGAGAGTGAGAGTGAGTGTGTGTGCGTGTCTGTGTCTGGGGTAGAGTGAGAGTGAGAGAGAGTGTGTGTGTGTGTTTGGAGCAGAGTTAGAGTGTGTGTGTGTGTGCGTTTGGGGGAGAGTGAGAGTATGTGTGTGTGTTTGGGGGAGAGTGAGAGAGTGTGTGTGTGTGTGTGTGTGTGTGTTCGTGTGCATGTTTGGAGGAGAGTGAGAGTGGGTGTGTGTTTGGGGGAGAGTGAGAGACTGTGTGTGTGTGTTTGGGGGAAAGTGAGAGGGTGTGTGTATATGTTTGGGGGAGAGTGAGTGGGTGTATATGTTTGAGGGAGAATAAGTGAGTGTGTGTGTATTTGGGGGTGACTGTTTGTATGTTTGTGTGTGTGTGTATGTGGTAGAGTGCGTGAGTGTGTGCATTTGGGGGAGAATGACTGTGTGTTTGGGGGAGAGTGAGAGAGTGTGTGTGTGTGTGTGTTTGCAGGAGAGTGAGAGTGTGTGTGTGTTTGGGAGAGAATGAGATTGTGTGTGTGTGTGTTTGGGGGAGAGTGAGTGAGTATGTGTGTGTTGGGGGTGATTGAGAGTGTGTGTATATGTTTGGGGGATTGTGAGTGAGTTTGTGTGTTTGGGGGATTGTGAGTGAGTGTGTGTGTATTTGGGGGTGAGTGTTCGTCTGTGTGTCTGTGTGTGTGTGTGTGTGTGTGTGTGGTAGAGTGCGAGAGTGTGTGCATTTGGGGGAGAATGACTGTGTGTGTTTGGGGGAGAGTGAGAGAGTGAGTGTGTGTTTGTGTGTGTGTGTTTGCAGGAGAGTGTGAGTTTGTATGTGTTTGGGAGAGAATGATAGCGTGTTTTTGTGTGTTTGGGGGAGAGTGAGAGTGTGGGTGTGTGTTAGGGTGAGTGTGTGTATTTATGTGTGTTTTCCCATGTGTTTGTTGGAGCGTGTGTGAGTTTGTGTGTTTGACGGAGAACGAAGGAGTGTTTGAGGGAGAGTGAGTGTGTGTGCCTTTGAGGGAGAGTGAGAGTGTGTGTAATTGGGGGAGAGTGAGAGCGAGTGTGTGTGTGTGTGTTTGGGAGAGAGTGAGAGTGAGTGTGTCTGTGTGTGTGTTTGTGAGAGAGTGTGAGTGTGTGTGTGTTTGTGGGAGAGTGAGGATGTGTGTGTGTGTTTGTGAGTTTTTGAATGAGAGAGTGTGCGTGTGTGTGTTTGGTAGAGAGTGAGTGAGTGTGTGTGCGTTTGGGGGTGAGTGAGAGTGCGTGTGATTGGGGGAGAGTGAGAGTGTGTGTGTGTGTGTGTTTGGGGGAGAGTGAGGATGTGTGTGTGTGTGTAAGTGTGTTTTTGAATGAGAGTGAGAGAGTGTGTGTGCGTATGTTTGGGAGAGATTGAGTGAGTGTGTGTGTTTTGGGGAGTGTGTGTGTATTTGGTGGTGAGTGTATCTGTGTGTGTGTGTGTGTTTGTGTGTGTGTGTGTGGTACAGTGAGTGAGTGTGTGTGCCTTTGGGGGAGAGTGAGAGTGTGTGTAATTGGGGGAGAGTGAGAGTAAGTGTGTGTGTGTATGTGTGTTTGCGAGAGAGTGAGAGTGTGTGTGTGTGTGTGTTTGGGGGAGAGTGAGGATGTGTGTGTGTGTGTGTGTTTTTGAATGAGAGAGTGTGTATGTGTGTGTTTGGGAGTGAGTGAGTGAGTGTGTGTGTGTTTGGGGGAGTGTGTGAGTATTTGGGGGTGAATATATGTCTGTGTGAGTGTGTGTGTGTGTGTGTGTTTGGGAGAGAGCGGGAGGGATTGTGTGTGTGTTTGGGAGAGAGTGAGAGTGTGTGTGTGTTTGGAGGAGAGTGAGTGCGTGTGTGTGTGTGTGTCTGTGTTTGGAGAGAATAAGAGTATATGTGTGTGTATGTGTTTTGTGGAGCATGAGGGCATGTGTGTGTGTATGTTTGGTTGAGAGTGAGAGTGAGTGTGTGTGCGTGTCTGTGTCTGGGGTAGAGTGAGAGTGAGAGAGAGTGTGTGTGTGTGTTTGGTGCAGAGTTAGAGTGTGTGTGTGTGTGCGTTTGGGGGAGAGTGAGAGTATGTGTGTGTGTTTGTGGGAGAGTGAGAGAGTTTGTGTTTGTGTGCGTGTGTGCATGTTTGGAAGAGAGTGAGAGTGGGTGTGTGTTTGGGGAGAATGAGAGACTGTGTGTGTGTGTTTGGGGGAAAGTGAGAGGGTGTGTGTACATGTTTGAGGGAGAGTGAGTGAGTGTGTGCGTATTTGGGGGTGACTGTTTGTATATTTGTGTGTGTGTGTATGTGGTAGAGTGCGTGAGTGTGTGCATTTGGGGGAGAATGACTGTGTGTTTGGGGGAGAGTGAGAGAGTGTGTGTGTGAGTGTGTTTGCAGGAGAGTGAGAGTGTGTGTGTGTTTGGGAGAGAATGAGATTGTGTGTGTGTGTGTTTGGGGGAGAGTGAGTGAGTATGTGTGTGTTGGGGGTGATTGAGAGTGTGTGTATATGTTTGGGGGATTGTGAGTGAGTTTGTGTGTTTGGGGGATTGTGAGTGAGTGTGTGTGTATTTGGGGGTGAGTGTTCGTCTGTGTGTCTGTGTGTGTGTGTGTGTGTGTGGTAGAGTGCGAGAGTGTGTGCATTTGGGGGAGAATGACTGTGTGTGTTTGGGGGAGAGTGAGAGAGTGAGTGTGTGTTTGTGTGTGTGTGTTTGCAGGAGAGTGTGAGTTTGTATGTGTTTGGGAGAGAATGATACCGTGTTTTTGTGTGTTTGGGGGAGAGTGAGAGTGTGGGTGTGTGTTAGGGTGAGTGTGTGTATTTATGTGTGTTTTCCCATGTGTTTGTTGGAGCGTGTGTGAGTTTGTGTGTTTGACGGAGAACGAAGGAGTGTTTGAGGGAGAGTGAGTGTGTGTGCCTTTGAGGGAGAGTGAGAGTGTGTGTAATTGGGGGAGAGTGAGAGCGAGTGTGTGTGTGTGTGTTTGGGAGAGAGTGAGAGTGAGTGTGTCTGTGTGTGTGTTTGTGAGAGAGTGTGAGTGTGTGTGTGTTTGTGGGAGAGTGAGGATGTGTGTGTGTGTTTGTGAGTTTTTGAATGAGAGAGTGTGCGTGTGTGTGTTTGGGAGAGAGTGAGTGAGTGTGTGTGCGTTTGGGGGTGAGTGAGAGTGCGTGTGATTGGGGGAGAGTGAGAGTGTGTGTGTGTGTGTGTTTGGGGGAGAGTGAGGATGTGTGTGTGTGTGTAAGTGTGTTTTTGAATGAGAGTGAGAGAGTGTGTGTGCGTATGTTTGGGAGAGATTGAGTGAGTGTGTGTGTTTTGGGGAGTGTGTGTGTATTTGGTGGTGAGTGTATCTGTGTGTGTGTGTGTGTGTGTGTGTGTGTGTGTGTGTGTGTGGTACAGTGAGTGAGTGTGTGTGCCTTTGGGGGAGAGTGAGAGTGTGTGTAATTGGGGGAGAGTGAGAGTAAGTGTGTGTGTGTATGTGTGTTTGCGAGAGAGTGAGAGTGTGTGTGTGTGTGTGTTTGGGGGAGAGTGAGGATGTGTGTGTGTGTGTGTTTTTGAATGAGAGAGTGTGTATGTGTGTGTTTGGGAGTGAGTGAGTGAGTGTGTGTCTGTTTGGGGAGTGTGTGAGTATTTGGGGGGTGAATATATTTCTGTGTGAGTGTGTGTGTGTGTGTGTGTTTGGGAGAGAGCGGGAGGGATTGTGTGTGTGTTTGGGAGAGAGTGAGAGTGTGTGTGTGTTTGGAGGAGAGTGAGTGCGTGTGTGTGTGTGTGTCTGTGTTTGGAGAGAATAAGAGTATATGTGTGTGTTTGTGTTTTGTGGAGCATGAGGGCATGTGTGTGTGTATGTTTGGTTGAGAGTGAGAGTGAGTGTGTGTGCGTGTCTGTGTCTGGGGGTAGAGTGAGAGTGAGAGAGAGTGTGTGTGTGTGTTTGGAGCAGAGTTAGAGTGTGTGTGTGTGTGCGTTTGGGGGAGAGTGAGAGTATGTGTGTGTGTTTGGGGGAGAGTGAGAGAGTGTGTGTGTGTGTGTGTGTGTGTGTTCGTGTGCATGTTTGGAGGAGAGTGAGAGTGGGTGTGTGTTTGGGGGAGAGTGAGAGACTGTGTGTGTGTGTTTGGGGGAAAGTGAGAGGGTGTGTGTATATGTTTGGGGGAGAGTGAGTGGGTGTATATGTTTGAGGGAGAATAAGTGAGTGTGTGTGTATTTGGGGGTGACTGTTTGTATGTTTGTGTGTGTGTGTATGTGGTAGAGTGCGTGAGTGTGTGCATTTGGGGGAGAATGACTGTGTGTTTGGGGGAGAGTGAGAGAGTGTGTGTGTGTGTGTGTTTGCAGGAGAGTGAGAGTGTGTGTGTGTTTGGGAGAGAATGAGATTGTGTGTGTGTGTGTTTGGGGGAGAGTGAGTGAGTATGTGTGTGTTGGGGGTGATTGAGAGTGTGTGTATATGTTTGGGGGATTGTGAGTGAGTTTGTGTGTTTGGGGGATTGTGAGTGAGTGTGTGTGTATTTGGGGGTGAGTGTTCGTCTGTGTGTCTGTGTGTGTGTGTGTGTGTGTGTGTGTGGTAGAGTGCGAGAGTGTGTGCATTTGGGGGAGAATGACTGTGTGTGTTTGGGGGAGAGTGAGAGAGTGAGTGTGTGTTTGTGTGTGTGTGTTTGCAGGAGAGTGTGAGTTTGTATGTGTTTGGGAGAGAATGATAGCGTGTTTTTGTGTGTTTGGGGGAGAGTGAGAGTGTGGGTGTGTGTTAGGGTGAGTGTGTGTATTTATGTGTGTTTTCCCA
Source organism: Isurus oxyrinchus (assembly GCA_026770705.1). NCBI lineage: Eukaryota > Metazoa > Chordata > Chondrichthyes > Lamniformes > Lamnidae > Isurus > Isurus oxyrinchus. The sequence goes on from JANJGN010001508.1 coordinate 5,743, forward strand.
TGTGTTTGTTGGAGCGTGTGTGAGTTTGTGTGTTTGACGGAGAACGAAGGAGTGTTTGAGGGAGAGTGAGTGTGTGTGCCTTTGAGGGAGAGTGAGAGTGTGTGTAATTGGGGGAGAGTGAGAGCGAGTGTGTGTGTGTGTGTTTGGGAGAGAGTGAGAGTGAGTGTGTCTGTGTGTGTGTTTGTGAGAGAGTGTGAGTGTGTGTGTGTTTGTGGGAGAGTGAGGATGTGTGTGTGTGTTTGTGAGTTTTTGAATGAGAGAGTGTGCGTGTGTGTGTTTGGTAGAGAGTGAGTGAGTGTGTGTGCGTTTGGGGGTGAGTGAGAGTGCGTGTGATTGGGGGAGAGTGAGAGTGTGTGTGTGTGTGTGTTTGGGGGAGAGTGAGGATGTGTGTGTGTGTGTAAGTGTGTTTTTGAATGAGAGTGAGAGAGTGTGTGTGCGTATGTTTGGGAGAGATTGAGTGAGTGTGTGTGTTTTGGGGAGTGTGTGTGTATTTGGTGGTGAGTGTATCTGTGTGTGTGTGTGTGTTTGTGTGTGTGTGTGTGGTACAGTGAGTGAGTGTGTGTGCCTTTGGGGGAGAGTGAGAGTGTGTGTAATTGGGGGAGAGTGAGAGTAAGTGTGTGTGTGTATGTGTGTTTGCGAGAGAGTGAGAGTGTGTGTGTGTGTGTGTTTGGGGGAGAGTGAGGATGTGTGTGTGTGTGTGTGTTTTTGAATGAGAGAGTGTGTATGTGTGTGTTTGGGAGTGAGTGAGTGAGTGTGTGTGTGTTTGGGGGAGTGTGTGAGTATTTGGGGGTGAATATATGTCTGTGTGAGTGTGTGTGTGTGTGTGTGTTTGGGAGAGAGCGGGAGGGATTGTGTGTGTGTTTGGGAGAGAGTGAGAGTGTGTGTGTGTTTGGAGGAGAGTGAGTGCGTGTGTGTGTGTGTGTCTGTGTTTGGAGAGAATAAGAGTATATGTGTGTGTATGTGTTTTGTGGAGCATGAGGGCATGTGTGTGTGTATGTTTGGTTGAGAGTGAGAGTGAGTGTGTGTGCGTGTCTGTGTCTGGGGTAGAGTGAGAGTGAGAGAGAGTGTGTGTGTGTGTTTGGTGCAGAGTTAGAGTGTGTGTGTGTGTGCGTTTGGGGGAGAGTGAGAGTATGTGTGTGTGTTTGGGGGAGAGTGAGAGAGTGTGTGTGTGTGTGTGTGTGTTCGTGTGCATGTTTGGAGGAGAGTGAGAGTGGGTGTGTGTTTGGGGGAGAGTGAGAGACTGTGTGTGTGTGTTTGGGGGAAAGTGAGAGGGTGTGTGTATATGTTTGGGGGAGAGTGAGTGGGTGTATATGTTTGAGGGAGAGTAAGTGAGTGTGTGTGTATTTGGGGGTGACTGTTTGTATGTTTGTGTGCGTGTGTATGTGGTAGAGTGCGTGAGTGTGTGCATTTGGGGGTGAATGACTGTGTGTTTGGGGGAGAGTGAGAGAGTGTGTGTGTGTGTGTGTTTGCAGGAGAGTGAGAGTGTGTGTGTGTTTGGGAGAGAATGAGATTGTGTGTGTGTGTGTTTGGGGGAGAGTGAGTCAGAGTGTGTTTGGGGGAGAGTGAGCGAGTATGTGTGTGTTGGGGGTGATTGAGAGTGTGTGTATATGGGTGGGGGATTGTGTGTGAGTTTGTGTGTTTGGGAGATTGTGAGTGAGTATGTGTGTATTTGGGGGTGAGTGTTCCTCTGTGTGTCTGTGTGTGTGTGTGTGTGTGTGTGTGTGTGTGGTAGAGTGCGAGAGTGTGTGCATTTGGGGGAGAATGACTGTGTGTGTTTGGGGGATAGTGAGAGAGTGAGTGTGTGTTTGTGTGTGTGTGTTTGCAGGAGAGTGAGAGTGTGTATGTGTTTGGGAGAGAATGACAGCGTGCTTTTGTATGTTTGGGGGAGAATGAGAGTGTGTGTGTGTGTGCTTGGGGGAGAGTGTGTTTGTGTGTGTTTGGGGGAGAGTGAGTGTGTGTCTGTGTGTGTGTTAGGGAGAGTGTGTGTGTTTATGTGCGTTTTCCCGTGTGTTTGGTGGAGCGTGTGTGAGTTTGTGTGTTTGACGGAGAACGAAGCTGTGTTTGAGGGAGAGTGAGTGTGTGTTTGTTTGAGGTAGAGTGAGTGTGTGTGCCTTTGGGGGAGAGTGAGAGTGTGTGTAAATGGGGGAGAGTGAGAGTGAGTGTGTGTGTGTTTGGGAGAGAGTGAGAGTGTGTGTGATTGGGGGAGAGTGTAAGTAAGTGTGTGTGTATGTGTGCATGTGTGTGTTTGGGAGAGAGTGAGAGTGTGTGTGTGTGTGTTTGGGGGAGAGTGAGGATGTGTGTGTGTGTATTTTTGAATGAGAGTGTGTGTGCGTGTGTGTGTTTGGTAGAGAGTGAGTGAGTGTGTGTGTGTTTGGGGGTGAGTGAGAGTGTGTGTGATTGGGGGAGAGTGAGAGTCTGTGTGTCTGTGTGTTTAGGGGAGAGTGAGGATGTGTGTGTGTGTGTGTGTTTTTGAATGAGAGTGAGAGAGTGTGTGTGTGTATGTTTGGGAGAGATTGAGTGAGTGTGTGTGTTTTGGAGAGTGTGTATGTATTTGGGGGTGAGTATATCTGTGTGTGTGTGTGTGTGTGTGTGTGTGTGTGTGTGTGTGTGTGTGTGTGTGTGTGTGTGTGTGTGTAGTATAGTGAGTGAGTGTGTGTGCCTTTGGGGGAGAGTGAGAGTGTGTAATTGGGGGAGAGTGAGAGTGAGTGTGTCTGTGTGTGTTTGGGAGAGAGTGAGAGTGAATGTGATTGGGGGAGAGTGAGAGTGAGTTATGTGTGTATGTGTGTTTGGGAGAGAGTGAGAGTGTGTGTGTGTGTGTTTGGGGGAGAGTGAGGATGTGTGTGTGTGTGTGTGTTTTTGAATGAGAGTGTGTGTGTGTGTGTGTGTTTGGGAGTGAGTGAGTGAGTGTATGTGTGTTTGGGGGAGTGTGTGAGCATTTCGGGGTGAGTATATGTCTGTGTGTGTGTGTGTGTGTGTGTGTGTGGGTGTGTTTGGGAGAGAGCGGGAGTGAATGTGTGTGTGTTTAGGAGAGAGTGAGAGTTTGTGTGTGTTTGGAGGAGAGTGAGGGCGTGTGTGTGTGTGTCTGTGTTTGGAGAGAGCACGAGTATATGTGTGTGTATGTGTTTTGTGGAGCATGAGGGCATGTGTGTGTGTATGTTTGGTTGAGAGTGAGAGTGAGTGTGTGTGCGTGTCTGTGTCTGGGGGAGAGTGAGAGAGAGAGAGAGTGTGTGTGTGTTTGGAGCAGAGTTAGAGTGTGTGTCTGTGTGTGTTTGGGGGAGAGTGAGAGTGTGTGTGTGTGTTTGGGGAAGAGTGAGAGTGTGTGTGTGTGTGTGTGTGTGTGTGTGTGTGTGTGTGTGTGTGTGTGTGTGTGTGTGTGTGTGTGTGCATGTTTGGAGGAGAGTGAGAGTGGGTGTGTGTTTGGGGGAGAGTGAGAGACTGTGTGTGTGTTTTTGGGGGAAAGTGAGAGGGTGTGTGTATATGTTTGGGGGAGAGTGATTGTGTGTGTGTGTTTGAGGGAGAGTGAGTGAGTGTGTGTGTATTTGGGGGTGACTGTTTGTATGTTTGTGTGTGTGTGTGTATGTGGTAGAGTGCGTGAGTGTGTACATTTGGGGGAGAATGACTGTGTGTTTGGGGGAGAGTGAGAGAGTGTGTGTGTGTGTGTGTGTGTGTTTGCAGGAGAGTGAGAGTGTGTGTGTGTTTGGGAGAGAATGAGATTGTGTGTGTGTGTTTGGGTGAGAGTGAGTCAGAGTGTGTTTGGGGGAGCCTGAGTGAGAATATGTGTGTTAAGGGTGATTGAGAGTGTGTGTATATGTTTGGGGGATTGTGAGTGAGTTTGTGTGTTTGGGGGATTGTGAGTGAGTGTGTGTGTATTTGGGGGTGAGTGTTCGTCTCTGTGTGTGTGTGTGTGTGTGTGGTAGAGTGCGAGAGTGTGTGCATTTGGGGGAGAATGACTGTGTGTGTTTTTGGGAGAGTGAGAGAGTGAGTGTGTGTTTGTGTGTGTGTGTTTGCAGGAGAGTGAGAGTGTGTATGTGTTTGGGAGAGAATGACAGCGTGTTTTTGTGTGTTTGGGGGAGAGTGAGAGTGTGTGTGTATGCTTGGGGGAGATTGTGTTTGTGTGTTGTTTGGGGGAGAGTTAGTGTGTGTCTGTGTGTGTGTTAGGGAGAGTGTGTGTGTTTATGTGTGTTTTCCCGTGTGTTTGGTGGAGCGTGTGTGAGTTTGTGATTTTGACGGAGAACGAAGGTGTGTTTGAGGGAGAGTGAGTGTGTGTTTGTGTGAGGGAGAGTGAGTGTGTGTGCCTTTGGGGGAGAGTGAGAGTGTGTGTCATTGGGGGAGAGTGAGTGTGTGTGTGTGTTTGTGAGAGAGTGAGAGTGTGTGTGTGTTTGTGGGAGAGTGAGAATGTGTGTGTGTGTGTTTGTGAGTTTTTGAATGAGAGAGTGTGCATGTGTGTGTTTGGTAGAGAGTGAGTGTGTGTGTGTGCGTTTGGGGGTGAGTGAGAGTGTGTGTGATTGGGGGAGAGTGAGAGTGTGTGTGTGTGTGTTTGGGGGAGAGTGAGGATGTGTTTGTGTGTGTGTTTTTGAATGAGAGTGAGAGAGTGTGTGTGCGTATGTTTGGGAGAGATTGAGAGAGTGTGTGTGTTTTGGGGAGTGTGTGTGTATTTGGGGGTGAGTATATCTGTGTGTGTGTGTGTGATATAGTGAGTGAGTGTGTGTGCCTTTGGGGGAGAGTGAGAGTGTGTGTAATTAGGGGAGAGTGAGAATGAGTGTGTCTGTGTGTGTTTGGGAGAGAGTGAGAGTGTCTGTGTGTGTGTGTTTGGGGGAGAGTGAGGATGTGTGTGTGTGTGTGTGAGTGTGTTTTTGAATGAGAGAGTGTGTGTGTGTGTTTGGGAGTGTGTGTGTGTGTGTGGGTGTGTTTGGGAGAGAGCGGGAGTCATTGAGTGTGTATATGGGAGAGAGTGAGAGTGTGTGTGTTTGGAGGAGAGTGAGTGCGTGTGTGTGTGTGTCTGTGTTTGGAGAGAGTAAGAGTATATGTGTGTGTATGTGTTTTGTGGAGCATGAGGGCATGTGTGTGTGTATGTTTGGTTGAGAGTGAGAGTGAGTGTGTGTGTGTGTCTGTGTCTGGGGGAGTGTGAGAGAGAGAGAGTTTGTGTGTGTGTTTGGAGCAGAGTTAGAGTGTGTGTGTGTGTGTGTTTGGGGGAGAGTGAGATATGTGTGTGTGTTTGTGGGAGAGTGAGAGAGTTTGTGTTTGTGTGTGTGTGCATGTGTGCATGTTTGGAGGAGAGTGAGAGTGGGTGTGTGTTTGGGGGAGAATGAGAGACTGTGTGTGTGTGTTTGGGGGAAAGTGAGAGGAAGTGTGTATATGTTTGAGGGAGAGTAAGTGAGTGTGTGCGTATTTGGGGGTGACTGTTTGTATATTTGTGTGTGTGTGTATGTGGTAGAGTGCATGAGTGTGTGCATTTGGGAGAGAATGACTGTGTGTTTGGGGGAGAGTGAGAGAGTGTGTGTGTGCGTGTGTTTGCAGGAGAGTGAGAGTGTGTGTGTGTTTGGGTGAGAATGAGATTGTGTGTGTGTGTGTTTGGGGGAGAGTGAGTCAGAGTGTGTTTGGGGGAGAGTGAGCAAGTATGTGTGTGTTGGGGGTGATTGAGAGTGTGTGTATATGTTTGGGGGATTGTGAGTGAGTTTGTGTGTTTGGGGGATTGTGAGTGAGTGTGTGTGTATTTGGGGGTGAGTGTTCGTCTGTGTGTCTGTGTGTGTGTGTGTGTGTGTGTGTGTGGTAGAGTGCGAGAGTGTGTGCATTTGGGGGAGAATGACTGTGTGTGTTTGGGGGAGAGTGAGAGAGTGAGTGTGTGTTTGTGTGTGTGTGTTTGCAGGAGAGTGTGAGTTTGTATGTGTTTGGGAGAGAATGATAGCGTGCTTTTGTGTGTTTGGGGGAGAGTGAGAGTGTGTGTGTGTGTTAGGGTGAGTGTGTGTATTTATGTGTGTTTTCCCATGTGTTTGTTGGAGCGTGCGTGAGTTTGCGTGTTTGACGGATAACGAAGGAGTGTTTGAGGGAGAGTGAGTGTGTGTGCCTTTGGGGGAGAGTGAGAGTGTGTGTAATTGGGGGAGAGTGAGAGCGAGTGTGTGTGTGTGTGTTTGGGAGAGAGTGAGAGTGTCTGTGATTGGGGCAGAGTGAGTGTGTCTGTGTGTGTGTTTGTGAGAGAGTGAGAGTGTGTGTGTGTTTGTGGGAGAGTGAGGATGTGTGTGTGTGTGTTTGTGAGTTTTTGAATGAGAGAGTGTGCGTGTGTGTGTTTGGTAGAGATGAGTGAGTGTGTGTGCGTTTGGGGGTGAGTGAGAGTGTGTGTGATTGGGGGAGAGTGAGAGTGTGTGTGTGTGTGTGTTTGGGGGAGAGTGAGGATGTGTGTGTGTGTGTAAGTGTGTTTTTGAATGAGAATGAGAGAGTGTGTGTGCGTATGTTTGGGAGAGATTGAGTGAGTGTGTGTGTTTTGGGGAGTGTGTGTGTATTTGGTGGTGAGTATATCTGTGTGTGTGTGTGTGTGTGTGTGTGTGTGTGTGTGTGTGTGGTACAGTGAGTGAGTGTGTGTGCCTTTGGGGGAGAGTGAGAGTGTGTGTAATTGGGGGAGAGTGAGAGTGAGTGTGTCTGTGTGTGTTTGGGAGAGAGTGAGAGTGTGTGTGATTGGGGGAGAGTGAGAGTGAGTGTGTGTGTGTATGTGTGTTTGCGAGAGAGTGAGATTGTGTGTGTGTGTGTGTTTGGGGGAGAGTGAGGATGTGTGTGTGTGTGTGTGTGTGTGTGTTTTTGAATGAGAGAGTGTGTATGTGTGTGTTTGGGAGTGAGTGAGTGAGTGTGTGTCTGTTTGGGGGAGTGTGTGAGTATTTGGGGGTGAATATATGTCTGTGTGAGTGTGTGTGTGTGTGTGTGTGTGTGTGTGTGTTTGGGAGAGAGCGGGAGGGATTGTGTGTGTGTTTGGGAGAGAGTGAGAGTGTGTGTGTGTTTGGAGGAGAGTGAGTGCGTGTGTGTGTGTGTGTCTGTGTTTGGAGAGAGTAAGAGTATATGTTTGTGTATGTGTTTTGTGGAGCATGAGGGCATGTGTGTGTGTATGTTTGGTTGAGAGTGAGAGTGAGTGTGTGTGCGTGTCTGTGTCTGGGGGAGAGTGAGAGAGAGTGTGTGTGTGTGTTTGGAGCAGAGTTAGAGTGTGTGTGTGTGTGCGTTTGGGGGAGAGTGAGAGTATGTGTGTGTGTTTGGGGTAGAGTGAGAGAGTGTGTGTGTGTGTGTGTGTTCGTGTGCATGTTTGGAGGAGAGTGAGAGTGGTTGTGTGTTTGGGGGAGAGTGAGAGACTGTGTGTGTGTTTGGGGGAAAGTGAGAGGGTGTGTGTATATGTTTGGGGGAGAGTGAGTGGGTGTGTGTGTTTGAGGGAGAGTGAGTGAGTGTGTGTGTATTTGGGGGTGACTGTTTGTATGTTTGTGTGTGTGTATATGTGGTAGAGTGCGTGAGTGTGTGCATTTGGGGGAGAATGACTGTGTGTTTGGGGGAGAGTGAGAGAGTGTGTGTGTGTGTGTTTGGGGGAGAGTGAGTCAGAGTGTGTTTGGGGGAGAGTGAGCGAGTATGTGTGTGTTGGGGGTGATTGAGAGTGTGTGTATATGGGTGGGGGATTGTGTGTGAGTTTGTGTGTTTGGGAGATTGTGAGTGAGTATGTGTGTATTTGGGGGTGAGTGTTCCTCTGTGTGTCTGTGTGTGTGTGTGTGTGTGTGAGTGTGTGGTAGAGTGCGAGAGTGTGTGCATTTGGGGGAGAATGACTGTGTGTGTTTGGGGGATAGTGAGAGAGTGAGTGTGTGTTTGTGTGTGTGTGTTTGCAGGAGAGTGAGAGTGTGTATGTGTTTGGGAGAGAATGACAGCGTGCTTTTGTATGTTTGGGGGAGAATGAGAGTGTGTGTGTGTGTGCTTGGGGGAGAGTGTGTTTGTGTGTGTTTGGGGGAGAGTGAGTGTGTGTCTGTGTGTGTGTTAGGGAGAGTGTGTGTGTTTATGTGCGTTTTCCCGTGTGTTTGGTGGAGCGTGTGTGAGTTTGTGTGTTTGACGGAGAACGAAGCTGTGTTTGAGGGAGAGTGAGTGTGTGTTTGTTTGAGGTAGAGTGAGTGTGTGTGCCTTTGGGGGAGAGTGAGAGTGTGTGTAAATGGGGGAGAGTGAGAGTGAGTGTGTGTGTGTTTGGGAGAGAGTGAGAGTGTGTGTGATTGGGGGAGAGTGTAAGTAAGTGTGTGTGTATGTGTGCATGTGTGTGTTTGGGAGAGAGTGAGAGTGTGTGTGTGTGTGTTTGGGGGAGAGTGAGGATGTGTGTGTGTGTGTGTGTTTTTGAATGAGAGTGTGTGTGCGTGTGTGTGTTTGGTAGAGAGTGAGTGAGTGTGTGTGTGTTTGGGGGTGAGTGAGAGTGTGTGTGATTGGGGGAGAGTGAGAGTCTGTGTGTCTGTGTGTTTAGGGGAGAGTGAGGATGTGTGTGTGTGTGTGTGTGTTTTTGAATGAGAGTGAGAGAGTGTGTGTGTGTATGTTTGGGAGAGATTGAGTGAGTGTGTGTGTTTTGGAGAGTGTGTATGTATTTGGGGGTGAGTATATCTGTGTGTGTGTGTGTGTGTGTGTGTGTGTGTGTGTGTAGTATAGTGAGTGAGTGTGTGTGCCTTTGGGGGAGAGTGAGAGTGTGTAATTGGGGGAGAGTGAGAGTGAGTGTGTCTGTGTGTGTTTGGGAGAGAGTGAGAGTGAATGTGATTGGGGGAGAGTGAGAGTGAGTTATGTGTGTATGTGTGTTTGGGAGAGAGTGAGAGTGTGTGTGTGTGTGTTTGGGGGAGAGTGAGGATGTGTGTGTGTGTGTGTGTGTTTTTGAATGAGAGTGTGTGTGTGTGTGTGTGTTTGGGAGTGAGTGAGTGAGTGTATGTGTGTTTGGGGGAGTGTGTGAGCATTTCGGGGTGAGTATATGTCTGTGTGTGTGTGTGTGTGTGTGTGTGTGTGGGTGTGTTTGGGAGAGAGCGGGAGTGAATGTGTGTGTGTTTAGGAGAGAGTGAGAGTTTGTGTGTGTTTGGAGGAGAGTGAGGGCATGTGTGTGTGTGTCTGTGTTTGGAGAGAGCACGAGTATATGTGTGTGTATGTGTTTTGTGGAGCATGAGGGCATGTGTGTGTGTATGTTTGGTTGAGAGTGAGAGTGAGTGTGTGTGCGTGTCTGTGTCTGGGGGAGAGTGAGAGAGAGAGAGAGTGTGTGTGTGTTTGGAGCAGAGTTAGAGTGTGTGTCTGTGTGTGTTTGGGGGAGAGTGAGAGTGTGTGTGTGTGTTTGGGGAAGAGTGAGAGTGTGTGTGTGTGTGTGTGTGTGTGTGTGTGTGTGTGTGTGTGTGTGTGTGTGTGTGTGTGTGTGTGTGTGTGTGTGTGTGTGTGTGTGTGCATGTTTGGAGGAGAGTGAGAGTGGGTGTGGGTTTGGGGGAGAGTGAGAGACTGTGTGTGTGTTTTTGGGGGAAAGTGAGAGGGTGTGTGTATATGTTTGGGGGAGAGTGATTGTGTGTGTGTGTTTGAGGGAGAGTGAGTGAGTGTGTGTGTATTTGGGGGTGACTGTTTGTATGTTTGTGTGTGTGTGTATGTGGTAGAGTGCGTGAGTGTGTGCATTTGGGGGAGAATGACTGAGTGTTTGGGGGAGAGTGATAGAGTGTGTGTGTGTGTGTGTGTGTGTGTTTGCAGGAGAGTGAGAGTGTGTGTGTGTTTGGGAGAGAACCAGATTGTGTGTGTGTGTTTGGGTGAGAGTGAGTCAGAGTGTGTTTGGGGGAGCCTGAGTGAGAATATGTGTGTTAAGGGTGATTGAGAGTGTGTGTATATGTTTGGGGGATTGTGAGTGAGTTTGTGTGTTTGGGGGATTGTGAGTGAGTGTGTGTGTATTTGGGGGTGAGTGTTCGTCTCTGTGTGTGTGTGTGTGTGTGTGGTAGAGTGCGAGAGTGTGTGCATTTGGGGGAGAATGATTGTGTGTGTTTTTGGGAGAGTGAGAGAGTGAGTGTGTGTTTGTGTGTGTGTGTTTGCAGGAGAGTGAGAGTGTGTATGTGTTTGGGAGAGAATGACAGCGTGTTTTTGTGTGTTTGGGGGAGAGTGAGAGTGTGTGTGTATGCTTGGGGGAGATTGTGTTTGTGTGTTGTTTGGGGGAGAGTTAGTGTGTGTCTGTGTGTGTGTTAGGGAGAGTGTGTGTGTTTATGTGTGTTTTCCCGTGTGTTTGGTGGAGCGTGTGTGAGTTTGTGATTTTGACGGAGAACGAAGGTGTGTTTGAGGGAGAGTGAGTGTGTGTTTGTGTGAGGGAGAGTGAGTGTGTGTGCCTTTGGGGGAGAGTGAGAGTGTGTGTCATTGGGGGAGACTGAGTGTGTGTGTGTGTTTGTGAGAGAGTGAGAGTGTGTGTGTGTTTGTGGGAGAGTGAGAATGTGTGTGTGTGTGTTTGTGAGTTTTTGAATGAGAGAGTGTGCATGTGTGTGTTTGGTAGAGAGTGAGTGAGTGTGTGTGCGTTTGGGGGTGAGTGAGAGTGTGTGTGATTGGGGGAGAGTGAGAGTGTGTGTGTGTGTGTTTGGGGGAGAGTGAGGATGTGTTTGTGTGTGTGTTTTTGAATGAGAGTGAGAGAGTGTGTGTGCGTATGTTTGGGAGAGATTGAGTGAGTGTGTGTGTTTTGGGGAGTGTGTGTGTATTTGGGGGTGAGTATATCTGTGTGTGTGTGTGTGATATAGTGAGTGAGTGTGTGTGCCTTTGGGGGAGAGTGAGAGTGTGTGTAATTAGGGGAGAGTGAGAATGAGTGTGTCTGTGTGTGTTTGGGAGAGAGTGAGAGTGTGTGTGATTGGGGGAGAGTGAGAGTGAGTGTGTGTGTGTATGCGTGTTTGCGAGAGAGTGAGAGTGTCTGTGTGTGTGTGTTTGGGGGAGAGTGAGGATGTGTGTGTGTGTGTGAGTGTGTTTTTGAATGAGAGAGTGTGTCTGTGTGTTTGGGAGTGTGTGTGTGTGTGTGGGTGTGTTTGGGAGAGAGCGGGAGTCATTGAGTGTGTATTTGGGAGAGAGTGAGAGTGTGTGTGTTTGGAGGAGAGTGAGTGCGTGTGTGTGTGTGTCTGTGTTTGGAGAGAGTAAGAGTATATGTGTGTGTATGTGTTTTGTGGAGCATGAGGGCATGTGTGTGTGTATGTTTGGTTGAGAGTGAGAGTGAGTGTGTGTGTGTGTCTGTGTCTGGGGGAGTGTGAGAGAGAGAGAGTTTGTGTGTGTGTTTGGAGCAGAGTTAGAGTGTGTGTGTGTGTGTGTTTGGGGGAGAGTGAGATATGTGTGTGTGTTTGTGGGAGAGTGAGAGAGTTTGTGTTTGTGTGTGTGTGCATGTGTGCATGTTTGGAGGAGAGTGAGAGTGGGTGTGTGTTTGGGGGAGAATGAGAGACTGTGTGTGTGTGTTTGGGGGAAAGTGAGAGGAAGTGTGTATATGTTTGAGGGAGAGTAAGTGAGTGTGTGCGTATTTGGGGGTGACTGTTTGTATATTTGTGTGTGTGTGTATGTGGTAGAGTGCATGAGTGTGTGCATTTGGGAGAGAATGACTGTGTGTTTGGGGGAGAGTGAGAGAGTGTGTGTGTGCGTGTGTTTGCAGGAGAGTGAGAGTGTGTGTGTGTTTGGGCGAGAATGAGATTGTGTGTGTGTGTGTTTGGGGGAGAGTGAGTCAGAAGTGTTTGGGGGAGAGTGAGCGAATATGTGTGTGTTGGGGGTGATTGAGAGTGTGTGTATATGTTTGGGGGATTGTGAGTGAGTTTGTGTGTTTGGGGGATTGTGAGTGAGTGTGTGTGTATTTGGGGGTGAGTGTTCGTCTGTGTGTCTGTGTGTGTGTGTGTGTGTGTGTGTGTGGTAGAGTGCGAGAGTGTGTGCATTTGGGGGAGAATGACTGTGTGTGTTTGGGGGAGAGTGAGAGAGTGAGTGTGTGTTTGTGTGTGTGTGTTTGCAGGAGAGTGTGAGTTTGTATGTGTTTGGGAGAGAATGACAGCGTGCTTTTGTGTGTTTGGGGGAGAGTGAGAGTGTGTGTGTGTGTTAGGGTGAGTGTGTGTATTTATGTGTGTTTTCCCATGTGTTTGTTGGAGCGTGCGTGAGTTTGCGTGTTTGACGGTAACGAAGGAGTGTTTGAGGGAGAGTGAGTGTGTGTGCCTTTGGGGGAGAGTGAGAGTGTGTGTAATTGGGGGAGAGTGAGAGCGAGTGTGTGTGTGTGTGTGTGTTTGGGAGAGAGTGAGAGTGTCTGTGATTGGGGCAGAGTGAGTGTGTCTGTGTGTGTGTTTGTGAGAGAGTGAGAGTGTGTGTGTGTTTGTGGGAGAGTGAGGATGTGTGTGTGTGTGTTTGTGAGTTTTTGAATGAGAGAGTGTGCGTGTGTGTGTTTGGTAGAGATGAGTGAGTGTGTGTGCGTTTGGGGGTGAGTGAGAGTGTGTGTGATTGGGGGAGAGTGAGAGTGTGTGTGTGTGTGTGTTTGGGGGAGAGTGAGGATGTGTGTGTGTGTGTAAGTGTGTTTTTGAATGAGAATGAGAAAGTGTGTGTGCGTATGTTTGGGAGAGATTGAGTGAGTGTGTGTGTTTTGGGGAGTGTGTGTGTATTTGGTGGTGAGTATATCTGTGTGTGTGTGTGTGTGTGTGTGTGTGTGTGTGTGTGGTACAGTGAGTGAGTGTGTGTGCCTTTGGGGGAGAGTGAGAGTGTGTGTAATTGGGGGAGAGTGAGAGTGAGTGTGTCTGTGTGTGTTTGGGAGAGAGTGAGAGTGTGTGTGATTGGGGGAGAGTGAGAGTGAGTGTGTGTGTGTATGTGTGTTTGCGAGAGAGTGAGATTGTGTGTGTGTGTGTGTTTGGGGGAGAGTGAGGATGTGTGTGTGTGTGTGTGCGTGTGTGTTTTTGAATGAGAGAGTGTGTATGTGTGTGTTTGGGAGTGAGTGAGTGAGTGTGTGTCTGTTTGGGGGAGTGTGTGAGTATTTGGGGGTGAATATATGTCTGTGTGAGTGTGTGTGTGTGTGTGTGTGTGTGTGTGTGTTTGGGAGAGAGCGGGAGGGATTGTGTGTGTGTTTGGGAGAGAGTGAGAGTGTGTGTGTGTTTGGAGGAGAGTGAGTGCGTGTGTGTGTGTGTGTCTGTGTTTGGAGAGAGTAAGAGTATATGTGTGTGTATGTGTTTTGTGGAGCATGAGGGCATGTGTGTGTGTATGTTTGGTTGAGAGTGAGAGTGAGTGTGTGTGCGTGTCTGTGTCTGGGGGAGAGTGAGAGAGAGTGTGTGTGTGTGTTTGGAGCAGAGTTAGAGTGTGTGTGTGTGTGCGTTTGGGGGAGAGTGAGAGTATGTGTGTGTGTTTGGGGTAGAGTGAGAGAGTGTGTGTGTGTGTGTGTGTTCGTGTGCATGTTTGGAGGAGAGTGAGAGTGGTTGTGTGTTTGGGGGAGAGTGAGAGACTGTGTGTGTGTTTGGGGGAAAGTGAGAGGGTGTGTGTATATGTTTGGGGGAGAGTGAGTGGGTGTGTGTGTTTGAGGGAGAGTGAGTGAGTGTGTGTGTATTTGGGGGTGACTGTTTGTATGTTTGTGTGTGTGTATATGTGGTAGAGTGCGTGAGTGTGTGCATTTGGGGGAGAATGACTGTGTGTTTGGGGGAGAGTGAGAGAGTGTGTGTGTATGTGTGTGTGTGTGTGTATTTGGGGGAGAGTGAGGATGTGTGTGTGTGTGTGTGTGTTTTTGAATGAGAGAGTGTGTATGTGTGTGTTTGGGATTGAGTGAGTGAGTGTGTGTCTGTTTGGGGGAGTGTGTGAGTATTTGGGGGTGAATATATGTCTGTGTGAGTGTGTGTGTGTGTGTGTGTTTGGGCGAGAGCGGGAGGGATTGTGTGTGTGTTTGGGAGAGAGTGAGAGTGTGTGTGTGTTTGGAGGAGAGTGAGGGCGTGTGTGTGTGTGTGTCTGTGTTTGGAGAGAGTAAGAGTATATGTGTGTGTATGTGTTTTGTGGAGCATGAGGGCAAGTGTGTGTGTATGTTTGGTTGAGAGTGAGAGTGAGTGTGTGTGCATGTCTGTGTCTGGGGGAGAGTGAGAGAGAGTGTGTGTGTGTGTTTGGAGCAGAGTTAGAGTGTGTGTGTGTGTGTGTGTGTTTGGGGGAGAGTGAGAGTATGTGTGTGTGTTTGGGGGAGAGTGAGAGAGTGTGTGTGTGTGTGTGTGTTCGTGTGCATGTTTGGAGAAGAGTGAGAGTGGTTGTGTGTATATGGGAGAGTGAGAGACTGTGTGTGTGTTTGGGGGAAAGTGAGAGTGTGTGTGTATATGTTTGGGGGAGAGTGAGTGGGTGTGTGTGTTTGAGGGAGAGTGAGTGAGTGTCTGTGTATTTGGGGGTGACTGTTTTTATGTTTGTGTGTGTGTGTATGTGGTAGAGTGCGTGAGTGTGTGCATTTGGGGGAGAATGACTGTGTGTTTGGGGGAGAGTGAGAGAGTTTGTTTGTGTGTGTGTTTGCAGGAGAGTGAGAGAGTGTGTGTGTTTGGGAGAGAATGAGATTGTGTGTGTGTGTGTTTGGGGGAGAGTGAGTCAGAGTGTGTTTGGGGGAGGGTGAGTGAGTATGTGTGTGTTGGGGGTGATTGAGAGTGTGTGTATATGGGTGGGGGATTGTGTGTGAGCTTATGTGTTTGGGAGATTGTGAGTGAGTGTGTGTGTATTTGGGGGTGAGTGTTCCTCTGTGTGTCTGTGTGTGTGTGTGTGTGTGTGTGTGTGTGTGTGTGGTAGAGTGCGAGAGTATGTGCATTTGGGGGAGAATGACTGTGTGTGTTTGGGGGAGAGTGAGAGAGTGAGTGTGTGTTTGTGTGTGTGTGTTTGCAGGAGAGTGAGAGTGTGTATGTGTTTGGGAGAGAATGACAGCGTGCTTTTGTGTGTTTGGGGGAGAATGAGAGTGTGTGTGCGTGTGCTTGGGGGAGAGTGTGTTTGTGTGTGTTTCGGGGAGAGTGAGTGTGTGTCTGTGTGTGTGTTAGGGAGAGTGTGTGTGTTTATGTGCGTTTTCCCGTGTGTTTGGTGGAGCGTGTGTGAGTTTGTGTGTTTGACGGAGAACTAAGGTGTGTTTGAGGGAGAGTGAGTGTGTGTTTGTTTGAGGTAGAGTGAGTGTGTGTGCCTTTGGGGGAGAGTGAGAGTGTGTGTAAATGGGGGAGAGTGAGAGTGAGTGTGTGTGTGTTTGCAGGAGAGAGTGAGAGTGTGTGTGATTGGGGGAGAGTGTAAGTAAGTGTGTGTGTATGTGTGCGTGTGTGTGTTTGGGAGAGAGTGAGAGTGTGTGTGTGTGTGTTTGGGGGAGAGTGAGGATGTGTGTGTGTGTGTGTGTTTTTGAATGAGAGTGTGTGTGCGTGTGTGTGTTTGGTAGAGAGTGAGTGAGTGTGTGTGTGTTTGGGGGTGAGTGAGAGTGTGTGTGATTGGGGGAGAGGGAGAGTCTGTGTGTCTGTGTGTTTAGGGGAGAGTGAGGATGTGTGTGTGTTTTTGAAAGAGAGTGAGAGAGTGTGTGTGCGTATGTTTGGGAGAGATTGAGTGAGTGTGTGTGTTTTGGAGAGTGTGTATGTATTTGGGGGTGAGTATATCTGTGTGTGTGTGTGTGTGTGTGTGTGTGTGTGTGTGTGTGTGTGTGTGGTATAGTGAGTGAGTGTGTGTGCCTTTGGGGGAGAGTGAGAGTGTGTAATTGGGGGAGAGTGAGAGTGAGTGTGTCTGTGTGTGTTTGGGAGAGAGTGAGAGTGAATGTGATTGGGGGAGAGTGAGAGTGAGTTATGTGTGTATGTGTGTTTGGGAGAGAGTGAGAGTGTGTGTGTGTGTTTGGGGGAGAGAGAGGATGTGTGTGTGTGTGTGTTTTTGAATGAGAGAGTGTGTGTGTGTGGGTTTGGGAGTGAGTGAGTGAGTGTGTGTGTGTTTGGGGGAGTGTGTGAGCATTTCGGGGTGAGTATATGTCTGTGTGTGTGTGTGTGTGGGTGTGTTTGGGAGAGAGCGGGAGTGATTGTGTGTGTGTTTAGGAGAGAGTGAGAATGTGTGTGTGTTTGGAGGAGAGTGAGTGCGTGTGTGTGTGTGTCTGTGTTTGGAGAGAGTACGAGTATATGTGTGTGTATGTGTTTTGTGGAGCATGAGGGCATGTGTGTGTGTATGTTTGGTTGAGAGTGAGAGTGAGTGTGTGTGCGTGTCTGTGTCTGGGGGAGAGTGAGAGAGAGAGAGAGTGTGTGTGTGTGTTTGGGGGAGAGTGAAAGTGTGTGTGTGTGTTGGGGGAAGAGTGAGAGTGTGTGTGTGTGTGTGTGTGTGTGCATGTTTGGAGGAGAGTGAGAGTGGGGGTGTGTTTGGGGGAGAGTGAGAGACTGTGTGTGTGTTTTTGGGGGAAAGTGAGAGGGTGTGTGTATATGTTTGGGGGAGAGTGATTGGGTGTGTGTGTTTTAGGGAGAGTGAGTGAGTGTGTGTGTATTTGGGGGTGACTGTTTGTATGTTTGTGTGTGTGTGTATGTGGTAGAGTGCGTGAGTGTGTGCATTTGGGGGAGAATGACTGTGTGTTTGGGGGAGGGTGAGAGAGTGTGTGTGTGTGTGTGTGTGTGTGTGTTTGCAGGAGAGTGAGAGTGTGTGTGTGTTTGGGAGAGAATGAGATTGTGTGTGTGTGTTTGGGTGAGAGTGATTCAGAGTGTGTTTGGGGGAGCCTGAGTGAGAATGTGTGTGTTAAGGGTGATTGAGAGTGTGTGTATATGTTTGGGGGATTGTGAGTGAGTTTGTGTGTTTGGGGGATTGTGAGTGAGTGTGTGTGTATTTGGGGGTGAGTGTTCGTCTGTGTGTCTGTGTGTGTGTGTGTGTGTGTGTGTGTGTGTGTGTGTGTGTGTGTGTGTGTGTGTGTGTGTGTGTGTGTGTGTGTGTGTGTGTGTGTGTGTGTGGTAGAGTGCGAGAGTGTGTGCATTTGGGGGAGAATGACTGTGTGTGTTTGGGGGAGAGTGAGAGAGTGAGTGTGTGTTTGTGTGTGTGTGTTTGCAGGAGAGTGAGAGTGTGTATGTGTTTGGGAGAGAATGACAGCGTGTTTTTGTGTGTTTGGGGGAGAGTGAGAGTGTGTGTGTGTGCTTGGGGGAGATCGTGTTTGTGTGTTGTTTGGGGGAGAGTTAGTGTGTGTCTGTGTGTGTGTTAGGGAGAGTGTGTGTGTTTATGTGTGTTTTCCCGTGTGTTTGGTGGAGCGTGTGTGAGTTTGTGATTTTGACGGAGAACGAAGGTGTGTTTGAGGGAGAGTGAGTGTGTGTTTGTGTGAGGGAGAGTGAGTGTGTGTGCCTTTGGGGGAGTGTGAGAGTGTGTGTAATTGGGGGAGAGTGAGAGTGTGTGTGTGTTTGGGAGAGAGTGAGAGTGTGTGTGATTGGGGGAGAGTGATTGTGGCTGTGTGTGTGTTTGTGAGAGAGTGAGAGTGTGTGTGTGTTTGTGGGAGAGTGAGAATGTGTGTGTGTGTGTTTGTGAGTTTTTGAATGAGAGAGTGTGCATGTGTGTGTTTGGTAGAGAGTGAGTGAGTGTGTGTGCGTTTGGGGGTGAGTGAGAGTGTGTGTGATTGGGGGAGAGTGAGAGTGTGTGTGTGTGTGTTTGGGGGAGAGTGAGGATGTGTTTGTGTGTGTGTTTTTGAATGAGAGTGAGAGAGTGTGTGTGCGTATGTTTGGGAGAGATTGAGTGAGTGTGTGTGTTTTGGGGAGTGTGTGTGTATTTGGGGGTGAGTATATCTGTGTGTGTGTGTGTGTGTGATATAGTGAGTGAGTGTGTGTGCCTTTGGGTGAGAGTGAGAGTGTGTGTAATTGGGGGAGAGTGAGAATGAGTGTGTCTGTGTGTGTTTGGGAGAGAGTGAGAGTGTGTGTGATTGGGGGAGAGTGAGAGTGAGTGTGTGTGTGTATGCGTGTTTGCGAGAGAGTGAGAGTGTCTGTGTGTGTGTGTTTGGGGGAGAGTGAGGATGTGTGTGTGTGTGTGAGTGTGTTTTTGAATGAGAGAGTGTGTGTGTGTGTTTGGGAGTGTGTGTGTGTGTGTGGGTGTGTTTGGGAGAGAGCGGGAGTCATTGAGTGTGTATTTGGGAGAGAGTGAGAGTGTGTGTGTTTGGAGGAGAGTGAGTGCGAGTGTGTCTGTGTCTGTGTTTGGAGAGAGTAAGAGTATATGTGTGTGTATGTGTTTTGTGGAGCATGAGGGCATGTGTGTGTGTATGTTTGGTTGAGAGTGAGAGTGAGTGTGTGTGTGTGTCTGTGTCTGGGGGAGAGTGAGAGAGAGAGAGTTTGTGTGTGTGTTTGGAGCAGAGTTAGAGTGTGTGTGTGTGTGTGTGTGTGTTTGGGGGAGAGTGAGATATGTGTGTGTGTTTGTGGGAGAGTGAGAGAGTTTGTGTTTGTGTGTGTGTGCGTGTGTGCATGTTTGGAGGAGAGTGAGAGTGGGTGTGTGTTTGGGGGAGAATGAGAGACTGTGTGTGTGTGTTTGGGGGAAAGTGAGAGGAAGTGTGTATATGTTTGAGGGAGAGTAAGTGAGTGTGTGCGTATTTGGGGGTGACTGTTTGTATATTTGTGTGTGTGTGTACGTGGTAGAGTGCGTGAGTGTGTGCATTTGGGGGAGAATGACTGTGTGTTTGGGGGAGAGTGAGAGAGTGTGTGTGTGCGTGTGTTTGCAGGAGAGTGAGAGTGTGTGTGTGTTTGGGAGAGAATGAGATTGTGTGTGTGTGTGTTTGGGGGAGAGTGAGTCAGAGTGTGTTTGGGGGAGAGTAAGATATGTGTGTGTGTTTGTGGGAGAGTGAGAGAGTTTGTGTTTGTGTGTGTATGCGTGTGCGCATGTTTGGAGGAGAGTGAGAGTGGGTGTGTGTTTGGGGGAGAGTGAGAGACTGTGTGTGTGTGTTTGGGGGAAAGTGAGAGGAAGTGTGTATATGTTTGAGGGAGAGTAAGTGAGTGTGTGCGTATTTGGGGGTGACTGTTTGTATATTTGTGTGTGTGTGTATGTGGTAGAGTGCGTGAGTGTGTGCATTTGGGGGAGAATGACTGTGTGTTTGGGGGGAGAGTGAGAGAGTGTGTGTGTGCGTGTGTTTGCAGGAGAGTGAGAGTGTGTGTGTGTTTGGGAGAGAATGAGATTGTGTGTGTGTGTGTTTGGGGGAGAGTGAGTCAGAGTGTGTTTGGGGGAGAGTGAGTGAGTATGTGTGTGTTGGGGGTGATTGAGAGTGTGTGTATATGTTTGGGGGATTGTGAGTGAGTTTGTGTGTTTGGGGGATTGTGAGTGAGTGTGTGTGTATTTGAGGGTGAGTGTTCGTCTGTGTGTCTGTGTGTGTGTGTGTGTGTGTGTGTGTGTGGTAGAGTGCGAGAGTGTGTGCATTTGGGGGAGAATGACTGTGTGTGTTTGGGGGAGAGTGAGAGAGTGAGTGTGTGTTTGTGTGTGTGTTTGCAGGAGAGTGTGAGTTTGTATGTGTTTGGGAGAGAATGATAGCGTGCTTTTGTGTGTTTGGGGGAGAGTGAGAGTGTTTGTGTGTGTGAGGGTGAGTGTGTGTATTTATGTGTGTTTTCCCATGTGTTTGTTGGAGCGTGCGTGAGTTTGTGTGTTTGACGGAGAACGAAGGAGTGTTTGAGGGAGAGTGAGTGTGTGTGCCTTTGGGGGAGAGTGAGAGTGTGTGTAATTGGGGGAGAATGAGAGCGAGTGTGTGTGTATGTGTTTGGGAGAGAGTGAGAGTGTCTGTGATTGGGGGAGAGTGAGTGTGTCTGTGTGTGTGTTTGTGAGAGAGTGTGAGTGTGTGTGTGTTTGTGGGAGAGTGAGGATGTGTGTGTGTGTGTTTGTGAGTTTTTGAATGAGAGAGTGTGCGTGTGTGTGTTTGGTAGAGAGTGAGTGAGTGTGCGTGCGTTTGGGGGTGAGTGAGAGTGTGTGTGATTGGGGGAGAGTGAGAGTGTGTGTGTGTGTTTGGGGGAGAGTGAGGATGTGTGTGTTTGTGTGAGTGTGTTTCTGAATGAGAGTGAGAGAGTGTGTGTGCGTATGTTTGGGAGAGATTGAGTGAGTGTGTGTGTTTTGGGGAGTTTGTGTGTATTTGGGGGTGAGTATATCTGTGTGTGTGTGTGTGTGTGTGGTACAGTGAGTGAGTGTGTGTGCCTTTGGGGGAGAGTGAGAGTGTGTGTAATTGGGGGAGAGTGAGAGTGAGTGTGTCTGTGTGTGTTTGGGAGAGAGTGAGAGTGTGTGTGATTGGGGGAGAGTGAGAGTGAGTGTGTGTGTGTATGTGTGTTTGCGAGAGAGTGAGAGTGTGTGTGTGTGTGTGTTTGGGGGAGAGTGAGGATGTGTGTGTGTGTGTGTGTGTGTTTTTGAATGAGAGAGTGTGTATGTGTGTGTTTGGGAGTGAGTGAGTGAGTGTGTGTGTGTTTGGGGGAGTGTGTGAGTATTTGGTTTTGAATATATGTCTGTGTGAGTGTGTGTGTGTGTGTGTGTCTGGGAGAGAGCGGGAGGGATTGTGTGTGTGTTTGGGAGAGAGTGAGAGTGTGTGTGTGTTTGGAGGATAGTGAGTGCGTGTGTGTGTGTGTCTGTGTTTGGAGAGAGTAAGAGTATATGTGCGTGTATGTGTTTTGTGGAGCATGAGGGCATGTGTGTGTGTGTTTGGGGGAGAGTGAGGATGAGTGTGTGTGTGTGTGTTTTTGAATGAGAGTGAGAGAGTGTGTGTGCGTATGTTTGGGAGAGATTGAGTGAGTGTGTGTGTTTTGGAGAGTGTGTATGTATTTGGGGGTGAGTATATCTGTGTGTGTGTGTGTGTGTGTGTGTGTGGTATAGTGAGTGAGTGTGTGTGCCTTTGGGGGAGAGTGAGAGTGTGTAATTGGGGGAGAGTGAGAGTGAGTGTGTCTGTGTGTGTTTGGGAGAGAGTGAGAGTGAATGTGATTGGGGGAGAGTGAGAGTGAGTTATGTGTGTATGTGTGTTTGGGAGAGAGTGAGAGTGTGTGTGTGTGTTTGGGGGAGAGTGAGGATGTGTGTGTGTGTGTGGTTTTGAATGAGAGAGTGTGTGTGTGTGTGTTTGGTAGTGAGTGAGTGAGTGTGTGTGTGTTTGGGGGAGTGTGTGAGCATTTCGGGGTGAGTATATGTCTGTGTGTGTGTGTGTGTGTGTGGGTGTGTTTGGGAGAGAGCGGGAGTGATTGTGTGTGTGTTTAGGAGAGAGTGTGAGTGTGTGTGTGTTTGGAGGAGAGTGAGTGCGTGTGTGTGTGTGTCTGTGTTTGGAGAGAGTACGAGTATATGTGTGTGTATGTGTTTTGTGGAGCATGAGGGCATGTGTGTGTGTATGTTTGGTTGAGAGTGAGAGTGAGTGTGTGTGCGTGTCTGTGTCTGGGGGAGAGTGAGAGAGAGAGAGAGTGTGTGTGTGTGTTTGGAGCAGAGTTAGAGTGTGTGTGTGTGTGTTTGGGGGAGAGTGAGAGTGTGTGTGTGTGTTTGGGGAAGAGTGAGAGTGTGTGTGTGTGTGTGTGTGTGTGTGTGTGTGTGTGTGTGCATGTTTGGAGGAGAGTGAGAGTGTGTGTGTGTTTGGAGCAGAGTTAGAGTGTGTGTGTGTGTGTTTGGGGGAGAGTGAGAGTGTGTGTGTGTGTGTGTGTGTGTGTGTGTGTGTGTGTGTGCATGTTTGGAGGAGAGTGAGAGTGGGTGTGTGTTTGGGGGAGAGTGATAGACTGTGTGTGTGTTTTTGGGGGAAAGTGAGAGGGTGTGTGTATATGTTTGGGGGAGAGTGATTGGGTGTGTGTGTTTTAGGGAGAGTGAGTGAGTGTGTGTGTATTTGGGGGTGACTGTTTGTATGTTTGTGTGTGTGTGTATGTGGTAGAGTGCGTGAGTGTGTGCATTTGGGGGAGAATGACTGTGTGTTTGGGGGAGAGTGAGAGAGTGTGTGTGTGTGTGTGTGTGTGTTTGCAGGAGAGTGAGAGTGTGTGTGTGTTTGGGAGAGAATGAGATTGTGTGTGTGTGTTTGGGTGAGAGTGAGTCAGAGTGTGTTTGGGGGAGCCTGAGTGAGAATGTGTGTGTTAAGGGTGATTGAGAGTGTGTGTATATGTTTGGGGGATTGTGAGTGAGTTTGTGTGTTTGGGGGATTGTGAGTGAGTGTGTGTGTATTTGGGGGTGAGTGTTCGTCTGTGTGTGTGTGTGTGTGTGTGTGTGTGTGTGTGTGTGTGTGTGTGTGTGTGTGTGTGTGTGTGTGTGTGTGTGTGTGTGTGTGTGTGTGTGTGTGTGGTAGAGTGCGAGAGTGTGTGCATTTGGGGGAGAATGACTGTGTGTGTTTGGGGGAGAGTGAGAGAGTGAGTGTGTGTTTGTGTGTGTGTGTTTGCAGGAGAGTGAGAGTGTGTATGTGTTTGGGAGAGAATGACAGCGTGTTTTTGTGTGTTTGGGGGAGAGTGAGAGTGTGTGTGTGTGCTTGGGGGAGATTGTGTTTGTGTGTTGTTTGGGGGAGAGTTAGTGTGTGTCTGTGTGTGTGTTAGGGAGAGTGTGTGTGTTTATGTGTGTTTTCCCGTGTGTTTGGTGGAGCGTGTGTGAGTTTGTGATTTTGACGGAGAACGAAGGTGTGTTTGAGGGAGAGTGAGTGTGTGTTTGTGTGAGGGAGAGTGAGTGTGTGTGCCTTTGGGGGAGTGTGAGAGTGTGTGTAATTGGGGGAGAGTGAGAGTGTGTGTGTGTTTGGGAGAGAGTGAGAGTGTGTGTGATTGGGGGAGAGTGATTGTGGCTGTGTGTGTGTTTGTGAGAGAGTGAGAGTGTGTGTGTGTTTGTGGGAGAGTGAGAATGTGTGTGTGTGTGTATGTGAGTTTTTGAATGAGAGAGTGTGCATGTGTGTGTTTGGTAGAGAGTGAGTGAGTGTGTGTGCGTTTGGGGGTGAGTGAGAGTGTGTGTGATTGGGGGAGAGTGAGAGTGTGTGTGTGTGTGTTTGGGGGAGAGTGAGGATGTGTTTGTGTGTGTGTTTTTGAATGAGAGTGAGAGAGTGTGTGTGCGTATGTTTGGGAGAGATTGAGTGAGTGTGTGTGTTTTGGGGAGTGTGTGTGTATTTGGGGGTGAGTATATCTGTGTGTGTGTGTGTGTGATATAGTGAGTGAGTGTGTGTGCCTTTGGGGGAGAGTGAGAGTGTGTGTAATTGGGGGAGAGTGAGAATGAGTGTGTCTGTGTGTGTTTGGGAGAGAGTGAGAGTGTGTGTGATTGGGGGAGAGTGAGAGTGAGTGTGTGTGTGTATGCGTGTTTGCGAGAGAGTGAGAGTGTCTGTGTGTGTGTGTTTGGGGGAGAGTGAGGATGTGTGTGTGTGTGTGAGTGTGTTTTTGAATGAGAGAGTGTGTGTGTGTGTTTGGGAGTGTGTGTGTGTGTGTGGGTGTGTTTGGGAGAGAGCGGGAGTCATTGAGTGTGTATTTGGGAGAGAGTGAGAGTGTGTGTGTTTGGAGGAGAGTGAGTGCGAGTGTGTGTGTGTCTGTGTTTGGAGAGAGTAAGAGTATATGTGTGTGTATGTGTTTTGTGGAGCATGAGGGCATGTGTGTGTGTAGGTTTGGTTGAGAGTGAGAGTGAGTGTGTGTGTGTGTCTGTGTCTGGGGGAGAGTGAGAGAGAGAGAGTTTGTGTGTGTGTTTGGAGCAGAGTTAGAGTGTGTGTGTGTGTGTGTGTTTGGGGGAGAGTGAGATATGTGTGTGTGTTTGTGGGAGAGTGAGAGAGTTTGTGTTTGTGTGTGTGTGCGTGTGTGCATGTTTGGAGGAGAGTGAGAGTGGGTGTGTGTTTGGGGGAGAGTGAGAGACTGTGTGTGTGTGTTTGGGGGAAAGTGAGAGGAAGTGTGTATATGTTTGAGGGAGAGTAAGTGAGTGTGTGCGTATTTGGGGGTGACTGTTTGTATATTTGTGTGTGTGTGTGTGGTAGAGTGCGTGAGTGTGTGCATTTGGGGGAGAATGACTGTGTGTTTGGGGGAGAGTGAGAGAGTGTGTGTGTGCGTGTGTTTGCAGGAGAGTGAGAGTGTGTGTGTGTTTGGGAGAGAATGAGATTGTGTGTGTGTGTGTTTGGGGGAGAGTGAGTCAGAGTGTGTTTGGGGGAGAGTGAGATATGTGTGTGTGTTTGTGGGAGAGTGAGAGAGTTTGTGTTTGTGTGTGTATGCGTGTGCGCATGTTTGGAGGAGAGTGAGAGTGGGTGTGTGTTTGGGGGAGAGTGAGAGACTGTGTGTGTGTGTTTGGGGGAAAGTGAGAGGAAGTGTGTATACGTTTGAGGGAGAGTAAGTGAGTGTGTGCGTATTTGGGGGTGACTGTTTGTATATTTGTGTGTGTGTGTATGTGGTAGAGTGCGTGAGTGTGTGCATTTGGGGGAGAATGACTGTGTGTTTGGGGGAGAGTGAGAGGTGTGTGTGTGCGTGTGTTTGCAGGAGAGTGAGAGTGTGTGTGTGTTTGGGAGAGAATGAGATTGTGTGTGTGTGTGTTTGGGGGAGAGTGAGTCAGAGTGTGTTTGGGGGAGAGTGAGTGAGTATGTGTGTGTTGGGGGTGATTGAGAGTGTGTGTATATGTTTGGGGGATTGTGAGTGAGTTTGTGTGTTTGGGGGATTGTGACTGAGTGTGTGTGTATTTGGGGGTGAGTGTTCGTCTGTGTGTCTGTGTGTGTGTGTGTGTGTGTGTGTGTGTGTGTGGTAGAGTGCGAGAGTATGTGCATTTGGGGGAGAATGACTGTGTGTGTTTGGGGGAGAGTGAGAGAGTGAGTGTGTGTTTGTGTGTGTGTTTGCAGGAGAGTGTGAGTTTGTATGTGTTTGGGAGAGAATGATAGCGTGCTTTTGTGTGTTTGGGGGAGAGTGAGAGTGTGTGTGTGTGTTAGGGTGAGTGTGTGTATTTATGTGTGTTTTCCCATGTGTTTGTTGGAGCGTGCGTGAGTTTGTGTGTTTGACGGAGAACGAAGGAGTGTTTGAGGGAGAGTGAGTGTGTGTGCCTTTGGGGGAGAGTGAGAGTGTGTGTAATTGGGGGAGAGTGAGAGTGTGTGTGTATGTGTTTGGGAGAGAGTGAGAGTGTCTGTGATTGGGGGAGAGTGAGTGTGTCTGTGTGTGTGTTTGTGAGAGAGTGTGAGTGTGTGTGTGTTTGTGGGAGAGTGAGGATGTGTGTATGTGTGTTTGTGAGTTTTTGAATGAGAGAGTGTGCGTGTGTGTGTTTGGTAGAGAGTGAGTGAGTGTGTGTGCGTTTGGGGGTGAGTGAGAGTGTGTGTGATTGGGGGAGAGTGAGAGTGTGTGTGTGTGTGTTTGGGGGAGAGTGAGGATGTGTGTGTGTGTGTGAGTGTGTTTTTGAATGAGAGTGAGAGAGTGTGTGTGCGTATGTTTGGGAGAGATTGAGTGAGTGTGTATGTTTTGGGGAGTTTGTGTGTATTTGGGGGTGAGTATATCTGTGTGTGTGTGTGTGTGTGTGGTACAGTGAGTGAGTGTGTGTGCCTTTGGGGGAGAGTGAGAGTGTGTGTGATTGGGGGAGAGTGAGAGTGAGTGTGTGTGTGTATGTGTGTTTGCGAGAGAGTGAGAATGTGTGTGTGTGTGTTTGGGGGAGAGTGAGGATGTGTGTGTGTGTGTGTGCGTTTTTGAATGAGAGAGTGTGTGTGTGTGTGTTTGGGAGTGAGTGAGTGAGTGTGTGTGTGTTTGGGGGAGTGTGTGAGTATTTGGTTTTGAATATATGTCTGTGTGAGTGTGTGTGTGTGTGTGTGTGTTTGGGAGAGAGCGGGAGGGATTATGTGTGTGTTTGGGAGAGAGTGAGAGTGTGTGTGTGTTTGGAGGAGAGTGAGTGCGAGTGTGTGTGTGTCTGTGTTTGGAGAGAGTAAGAGTATATGTGTGTGTATGTGTTTTGTGGAGCATGAGGGCATGTGTGTGTGTAGGTTTGGTTGAGAGTGAGAGTGAGTGTGTGTGTGTGTCTGTGTCTGGGGGAGAGTGAGAGAGAGAGAGTTTGTGTGTGTGTTTGGAGCAGAGTTAGAGTGTGTGTGTGTGTGTGTGTGTTTGGGGGAGAGTGAGATATGTGTGTGTGTTTGTGGGAGAGTGAGAGAGTTTGTGTTTGTGTGTGTGTGCGTGTGTGCATGTTTGGAGGAGAGTGAGAGTGGGTGTGTGTTTGGGGGAGAGTGAGAGACTGTGTGTGTGTGTTTGGGGGAAAGTGAGAGGAAGTGTGTATATGTTTGAGGGAGAGTAAGTGAGTGTGTGCGTATTTGGGGGTGACTGTTTGTATATTTGTGTGTGTGTGTATGTGGTAGAGTGGGTGAGTGTGTGCATTTGGGGGAGAATGACTGTGTGTTTGGGGGAGAGTGAGAGAGTGTGTGTGTGCGTGTGTTTGCAGGAGAGTGAGAGTGTGTGTGTGTTTGGGAGAGAATGAGATTGTGTGTGTGTGTGTTTGGGGGAGAGTGAGTCAGAGTGTGTTTGGGGGAGAGTGAGATATGTGTGTGTGTTTGTGGGAGAGTGAGAGAGTTTGTGTTTGTGTGTGTATGCGTGTGCGCATGTTTGGAGGAGAGTGAGAGTGGGTGTGTGTTTGGGGGAGAGTGAGAGACTGTGTGTGTGTGTTTGGGGGAAAGTGAGAGGAAGTGTGTATATGTTTGAGGGAGAGTAAGTGAGTGTGTGCGTATTTGGGGGTGACTGTTTGTATATTTGTGTGTGTGTGTTTGTGGTAGAGTGCGTGAGTGTGTGCATTTGGGGGAGAATGACTGTGTGTTTGGGGGAGAGTGAGAGAGTGTGTGTGTGCGTGTGTTTGCAGGAGAGTGAGAGTGTGTGTGTGTTTGGGAGAGAATGAGATTGTGTGTGTGTGTGTTTGGGGGAGAGTGAGTCAGAGTGTGTTTGGGGGAGAGTGAGTGAGTATGTGTGTGTTGGGGGTGATTGAGAGTGTGTGTATATGTTTGGGGGATTGTGAGTGAGTTTGTGTGTTTGGGGGATTGTGAGTGAGTGTGTGTGTATTTGGGGGTGAGTGTTCGTCTGTGTGTCTGTGTGTGTGTGTGTGTGTGTGTGTGTGTGTGGTAGAGTGCGAGAGTATGTGCATTTGGGGGAGAATGACTGTGTGTGTTTGGGGGAGAGTGAGAGAGTGAGTGTGTGTTTGTGTGTGTGTTTGCAGGAGAGTGTGAGTTTGTATGTGTTTGGGAGAGAATGATAGCGTGCTTTTGTGTGTTTGGGGGAGAGTGAGAGTGTGTGTGTGTGTTAGGGTGAGTGTGTGTATTTATGTGTGTTTTCCCATGTGTTTGTTGGAGCGTGCGTGAGTTTGTGTGTTTGACGGAGAACGAAGGAGTGTTTGAGGGAGAGTGAGTGTGTGTGCCTTTGGGGGAGAGTGAGAGTGTGTGTAATTGGGGGAGAGTGAGAGCGAGTGTGTGTGTATGTGTTTGGGAGAGAGTGAGAGTGTCTGTGATTGGGGGAGAGTGAGTGTGTCTGTGTGTGTGTTTGTGAGAGAGTGTGAGTGTGTGTGTGTTTGTGGGAGAGTGAGGATGTGTGTATGTGTGTTTGTGAGTTTTTGAATGAGAGAGTGTGCGTGTGTGTGTTTGGTAGAGAGTGAGTGAGTGTGTGTGCGTTTGGGGGTGAGTGAGAGTGTGTGTGATTGGGGGAGAGTGAGAGTGTGTGTGTGTGTGTTTGGGGGAGAGTGAGGATGTGTGTGTGTGTGTGAGTGTGTTTTTGAATGAGAGTGAGAGAGTGTGTGTGCGTATGTTTGGGAGAGATTGAGTGAGTGTGTATGTTTTGGGGAGTTTGTGTGTATTTGGGGGTGAGTATATCTGTGTGTTTGTGTGTGTGTGTGTGGTACAGTGAGTGAGTGTGTGTGCCTTTGGGGGAGAGTGAGAGTGTGTGTGATTGGGGGAGAGTGAGAGTGAGTGTGTGTGTGTATGTGTGTTTGCGAGAGAGTGAGAATGTGTGTGTGTGTGTTTGGGGGAGAGTGAGGATGTGTGTGTGTGTGTGTGTGTGTGTTTTTGAATGAGAGAGTGTGTGTGTGTGTGTTTGGGAGTGAGTGAGTGAGTGTGTGTGTGTTTGGGGGAGTGTGTGAGTATTTGGTTTTGAATATATGTCTGTGTGAGTGTGTGTGTGTGTGTGTGTGTGTTTGGGAGAGAGCGGGAGGGATTGTGTGTGTGTTTGGGAGAGAGTGAGAGTGTGTGTGTGTTTGGAGGAGAGTGAGTGCGTGTGTGTGTGTGTGTCTGTGTTTGGAGAGAGTAAGAGTATATGTGCGTGTATGTGTTTTGTGGAGCATGAGGGCATGTGTGTGTGTGTTTGGGGGAGAGTGAGGATGAGTGTGTGTGTGTGTGTTTTTGAATGAGAGTGAGAGAGTGTGTGTGCGTATGTTTGGGAGAGATTGAGTGAGTGTGTGTGTTTTGGAGAGTGTGTATGTATTTGGGGGTGAGTATATCTGTGTGTGTGTGTGTGTGTGTGTGTGTGTGGTATAGTGAGTGAGTGTGTGTGCCTTTGGGGGAGAGTGAGAGTGTGTAATTGGGGGAGAGTGAGAGTGAGTGTGTCTGTGTGTGTTTGGGAGAGAGTGAGAGTGAATGTGATTGGGGGAGAGTGAGAGTGAGTTATGTGTGTATGTGTGTTTGGGAGAGAGTGAGAGTGTGTGTGTGTGTTTGGGGGAGAGTGAGGATGTGTGTGTGTGTGTGTTTTTGAATGAGAGAGTGTGTGTGTGTGTGTGTTTGGGAGTGAGTGAGTGAGTGTGTGTGTGTTTGGGGGAGTGTGTGAGCATTTCGGGGTGAGTATATGTCTGTGTGTGTGTGTGTGTGTGGGTGTGTTTGGGAGAGAGCGGGAGTGATTGTGTGTGTGTTTAGGAGAGAGTGAGAGTGTGTGTGTGTTTGGAGGAGAGTGAGTGCGTGTGTGTGTGTGTCTGTGTTTGGAGAGAGTACGAGTATATGTGTGTGTATGTGTTTTGTGGAGCATGAGGGCATGTGTGTGTCTATGTTTGGTTGAGAGTGAGAGTGAGTGTGTGTGCGTGTCTGTGTCTGGGGGAGAGTGAGAGAGAGAGAGAGTGTGTGTGTGTGTTTGGAGCAGAGTTAGAGTGTGTGTGTGTGTGTTTGGGGGCGAGTGAGAGTGTGTGTGTGTGTTTGGGGAAGAGTGAGAGTGTGTGTGTGTGTGTGTGTGTGTGTGCATGTTTGGAGGAGAGTGAGAGTGTGTGTGTGTTTGAAGCAGAGTTAGAGTGTGTGTGTGTGTGTTTGGGGGAGAGTGAGAGTGTGTGTGTGTGTTTGGGGAAGAGTGAGAGTGTGTGTGTGTGTGTGTGTGTGTGTGTGTGTGTGTGTGCATGTTTGGAGGAGAGTGAGAGTGGGTGTGTGTTTGGGGGAGAGTGAGAGACTGTGTGTGTGTTTTTGGGGGAAAGTGAGAGGGTGTGTGTATATGTTTGGGGGAGAGTGATTGGATGTGTGTGTTTTAGGGAGAGTGAGTGAGTGTGTGTGTATTTGGGGGTGACTGTTTGTATGTTTGTGTGTGTGTGTATGTGGTAGAGTGCGTGAGTGTGTGCATTTGGGGGAGAATGACTGTGTGTTTGGGGGAGAGTGAGAGAGTGTGTGTGTGTGTGTGTGTGTGTGTGTGTTTGCAGGAGAGTGAGAGTGTGTGTGTGTTTGGGAGAGAATGAGATTGTGTGTGTGTGTTTGGGTGAGAGTGAGTCAGAGTGTGTTTGTGGGAGCCTGAGTGAGAATGTGTGTGTTGAGGGTGATTGAGAGTGTGTGTATATGTTTGGGGGATTGTGATTGAGTTTGTGTGTTTGGGGGATTGTGAGTGAGTGTGTGTGTATTTGGGGGACAGTGTTCGTCTGTGTGTGTGTGTGTGTGTGTGTGTGTGTGTGTGTGTGTGTGTGTGTGTGTGTGTGTGTGTGGTAGAGTGCGAGAGTGTGTGCATTTGGGGGAGAATGACTGTGTGTGTTTGGGGGAGAGTGAGAGAGTGAGTGTGTGTTTGTGTGTGTGTGTTTGCAGGAGAGTGAGAGTGTGTATGTGTTTGGGAGAGAATGACAGCGTGTTTTTGTGTGTTTGGGGGAGAGTGAGAGTGTGTGTGTGTGCTTGGGGGAGATTGTGTTTGTGTGTTGTTTGGGGGAGAGTTAGTGTGTGTCTGTGTGTGTGTTAGGGAGAGTGTGTGTGTTTATGTGTGTTTTCCCGTGTGTTTGGTGGAGCGTGTGTGAGTTTGTGATTTTGACGGAGAACGAAGGAGTGTTTGAGGGAGAGTGAGTGTGTGTGCCTTTGGGGGAGAGTGAGAGTGTGTGTAATTGGGGGAGAGTGAGAGCGAGTGTGTGTGTATGTGTTTGGGAGAGAGTGAGAGTGTCTGTGATTGGGGGAGAGTGAGTGTGTCTGTGTGTGTGTTTGTGAGAGAGTGTGAGTGTGTGTGTGTTTGTGGGAGAGTGAGGATGTGTGTGTGTGTGTTTGTGAGTTTTTGAATGAGAGAGTGTGCGTGTGTGTGTTTGGTAGAGAGTGAGTGAGTGTGTGTGCGTTTGGGGGTGAGTGAGAGTGTGTGTGATTGGGGGAGAGTGAGAGTGTGTGTGTGTGTGTTTGGGGGAGAGTGCGGATGTGTGTGTGTGTGTGAGTGTGTTTTTGAATGAGAGTGAGAGAGTGTGTGTGCGTATGTTTGGGAGAGATTGAGTGAGTGTGTATGTTTTGGGGAGTTTGTGTGTATTTGGGGGTGAGTATATCTGTGTGTGTGTGTGTGTGTGTGTGTGTGTGTGTGGTACAGTGAGTGAGTGTGTGTGCCTTTGGGGGAGAGTGAGAGTGTGTGTAATTGGGGGAGAGTGAGAGTGAGTGTGTCTGTGTGTGTTTGGGAGAGAGTGAGAGTGTGTGTGATTGGGGGAGACTGAGAGTGAGTGTGTGTGTGTATGTGTGTTTGCGAGAGAGTGAGAATGTGTGTGTGTGTGTTTGGGGGAGAGTGAGGATGTGTGTGTGTGTGTGTGTTTTTGAATGAGAGAGTGTGTGTGTGTGTGTGTTTGGGAGTGAGTGAGTGAGTGTGTGTGTGTTTGGGGGAGTGTGTGAGTATTTGGTTTTGAATATATGTCTGTGTGAGTGTGTGTGTGTGTGTGTGTGTGTGTTTGGGAGAGAGCGGGAGGGATTGTGTGTGTGTTTGGGAGAGAGTGAGAGTGTGTGTGTGTTTGGAGGAGAGTGAGTGCGTGTGTGTGTGTGTGTGTCTGTGTTTGGAGAGAGTAAGAGTATATGTGTGTGTATGTGTTTTGTGGAGCATGAGGGCATGTGTGTGTGTGTTTGGGGGAGAGTGAGGATGAGTGTGTGTGTGTGTGTTTTTGAATGAGAGTGAGAGTGTGTGTGTGCGTATGTTTGGGAGAGATTGAGTGAGTGTGTGTGTTTTGGAGAGTGTGTATGTATTTGGGGGTGAGTATATCTGTGTGTGTGTGTGTGTGTGTGTGTGTGTGTGTGTGTGGTATAGTGAGTGAGTGTGTGTGCCTTTGGGGGAGAGTGAGAGTGTGTAATTGGGGGAGAGTGAGAGTGAGTGTGTCTGTGTGTGTTTGGGAGAGAGTGAGAGTGAATGTGATTGGGGGAGAGTGAGAGTGAGTTATGTGTGTATGTGTGTTTGGGAGAGAGTGAGAGTGTGTGTGTGGGTTTGGGGGAGAGTGAGGATGTGTGTGTGTGTGTGAGTGTGTTTTTGAATGAGAGAGTGTGTGTGTGTTTGTTTGGGAGTGAGTGAGTGAGTGTGTGTGTGTTTGGGGGAGTGTGTGAGCATTTCGGGGTGAGTATATGTCTGTGTGTGTGTGTGTGTGGGTGTGATTGGGAGAGAGCGGGAGTGATTGTGTGTGTGTTTAGGAGAGTGTGAGTGTGTGTGTGTTTGGAGGAGAGTGAGTGCGTGTGTGTGTGTGTCTGTGTTTGGAGAGAGTACGAGTATATGTGTGTGTATGTGTTTTGTGGAGCATGAGGGCATGTGTGTGTGTATGTTTGGTTGAGAGTGAGAGTGAGTGTGTGTGCGTGTCTGTGTCTGGGGGAGAGTGAGAGAGAGAGAGAGTGTATGTGTGTGTTTGGAGCAGAGTTAGAGTGTGTGTGTGTGTGTTTGGGGGAGAGTGAGTGTGTGTGTGTGTTTGGGTAAGAGTGAGAGTGTGTGTGTGTGTCTGTGTGTGTGTGTGTGCATGTTTGGAGGAGAGTGAGAGTGGGTGTGTGTTTGGGGGAGAGTGAGAGACTGTGTGTGTGTTTTTGGGGGAAAGTGAGAGGGTGTGTGTATATGTTTGGGGGAGAGTGATTGGGTGTGTGTGTTTTAGGGAGAGTGAGTGAGTGTGTGTGTATTTGGGGGTGACTGTTTGTATGTTTGTGTGTGTGTGTATGTGGTAGAGTGCGTGAGTGTGTGCATTTGGGGGAGAATGACTGTGTGTTTGGGGGAGAGTGAGAGAGTGTGTGTGTGTGTGTGTGTGTGTGTTTGCAGGAGAGTGAGAGTGTGTGTGTGTTTGGGAGAGAATGAGATTGTGTGTGTGTGTTTGGGTGAGAGTGAGTCAGAATGTGTTTGGGGGAGCCTGAGTGAGAATGTGTGTGTTGAGGGTGATTGAGAGTGTGTGTATATGTTTGGGGGATTGTGAGTGAGTTTGTGTGTTTGGGGGATTGTGAGTGAGTGTGTGTGTATTTGGGGGTGAGTGTTCGTCTGTGTGTCTGTGTGTGTGTGTGTGTGGTAGAGTGCGAGAGTGTGTGCATTTGGGGGAGAATGACTGTGTGTGTTTGGGGGAGAGTGAGAGAGTGAGTGTGTGTTTGTGTGTGTGTGTTTGCAGGAGAGTGAGAGTGTGTATGTGTTTGGGAGAGAATGACAGCGTGTTTTTGTGTGTTTGGGGGAGAGTGAGAGTGTGTGTGTGTGCTTGGGGGAGATTGTGTTTGTGTGTTGTTTGGGGGAGAGTTAGTGTGTGTCTGTGTGTATGTTAGGGAGAGTGTGTGTGTTTATGTGTGTTTTCCCGTGTGTTTGGTGGAGCGTGTGTGAGTTTGTGATTTTGACGGAGAACGGAGGTGTGTTTGAGGGAGAGTGAGTGTGTGTTTGTGTGAGGGAGAGTGAGTGTGTGTGCCTTTGGGGGAGAGTGAGAGTGTGTGTAATTGGGGGAGAGTGAGAGTGTGTGTGTGTTTGGGAGAGAGTGAGAGTGTGTGTGATTGGGGGAGAGTGATTGTGGCTGTGTGTGTGTTTGTGAGAGAGTGAGAATGTGTGTGTGTTTGTGGGAGAGTGAGAATGTGTGTGTGTGTGTTTGTGAGTTTTTGAATGAGAGAGTGTGCATGTGTGTGTTTGGTAGAGAGTGAGTGAGTGTGTGTGCGTTTGGGGGTGAGTGAGAGTGTGTGTGATTGGGGGAGAGTGAGAGTGTGTGTGTGTGTGTGTTTGGGGGAGAGTGAGGATGTGTTTGTGTGTGTGTTCTTGAATGAGAGTGAGAGAGTGTGTGTGCGTATGTTTGGGAGAGATTGAGTGAGTGTGTGTGTTTTGGGGAGTTTGTGTGTATTTGGTGGTGAGTATATCTGTGTGTGTGTGTGTGTGTGTGTGTGTGTGTGGTACAGTGAGTGAGTGTGTGTGCCTTTGGGGGAGAGTGAGAGTGTGTGTAATTGGGGGAGAGTGAGAGTGAGTATGTCTGTGTGTGTTTGGGAGAGAGTGAGAGTGTGTGTGATTGGGGGAGAGTGAGAGTGAGTGTGTGTGTGTATGTCTGTTTGCGAGAGAGTGAGAGTGTGTGTGTGTGTGTGTTTGGGGGAGAGTGAGGATGTGTGTGTGTGTGTGTGTGTTTTTGAATGAGAGAGTGTGTATGTGTGTGTTTGGGAGTGAGTGAGTGAGTGTGTGTGTGTTTGGGGGAGTGTGTGAGTATTTGGTTTTGAATATATGTCTGTGTGAGTGTGTGTGTGTGTGTGTGTTTGGGAGAGAGCGGGAGGGATTGTGTGTGTGTTTGGGAGAGAGTGAGAGTGTGTGTGTGTTTGGAGGAGAGTGAGTGCATGTGTGTGTGTGTGTCTGTGTTTGGAGAGAGTAAGAGTATATGTGTGTGTATGTGTTTTGTGGAGCATGAGGGCATGTGTGTGTGTATGTTTGGTTGAGAGTGAGAGTGAGTGTGTGTGCTTGTCTGTGTCTGGGGGAGAGTGAGAGTGAGTGTGTGTGTGTGTTTGGAGCAGAGTTAGAGTGCGTGTGTGTGTGTGTTTGGGGGAGATTGAGAGTATGTGTGTGTGTTTGGGGGAGAGTGAGAGGGTGTGTGTGATTGGGGGAGAGTGAGAGTGAGTGTGTGTGTGTATGTGTGTTTGCGAGAGAGTGAGAGTGTGTGTGTGTGTGTGTGTTTGGGGGAGAGTGAGGATGTGTGTGTGTGTGTGTGTGTTTTTTGAATGAGAGAGTGTGTATGTGTGTGTTTGGGAGTGAGTGAGTGAGTGTGTGTCTGTTTGGGGGAGTGTGTGAGTATTTGGGGGTGAATATATGTCTGTGTGAGTGTGTGTGTGTGTGTGTGTGTGTTTGGGAGAGAGCGGGAGGGATTGTGTGTGTGTTTGGGAGAGAGTGAGAGTGTGTGTGTGTTTAGAGGAGAGTGAGTGCGTGTGTGTGTGTGTGTCTGTGTTTGGAGAGAGTAAGAGTATATGTGTGTGTATGTGTTTTGTGGAGCATGAGGGCATGCATGTGTGTATGTTTGCTTGAGAGTGAGCGTGAGTGTGTGTGCGTGTCTGTGTCTGGGGGAGAGTGAGAGAGAGTGTGTGTGTGTGTTTGGAGCAGAGTTAGAGTGTGTGTGTGTGTGTGTTTGGGGGAGAGTGAGAGAGTGTGTGTGTGTGTGTGTGTGCGTGTGCATGTTTGGAGGAGAGTGAGAGTGGTTGTGTGTTTGGGGGAGAGTGAGAGACTGTGTGTGTGTTTGGGGGAAAGTGAGAGGGTGTGTGTATATTTTTGGGGGAGAGTGAGTGGGTGTGTGTGTATGTGGTAGAGTGCGTGAGTGTGTGCATTTGGGGGAGAATGACTGTGTGTCTGGGGGAGAGTGAGAGAGAGAGAGTTTGTGTGTGTGTTTGGAGCAGAGTTAGAGTGTGTGTGTGTTTGGGGGAGAGTGAGAGTGTGTGTGTGTGTTTGGGGAAGAGTGAGAGTGTGTGTGTGTGTGTGTGTGTGTGTGTGTGCATGTTTGGAGGAGAGTGAGAGTGGGGGTGTGTTTGGGGGAGAGTGAGAGACTGTGTGTCTGTTTTTGGGGGAAAGTGAGAGGGTGTGTGTATATGTTTGGGGGAGAGTGAGTGGGTGTGTGTGTTTGAAGGAGAGTGAGTGAGTGTGTGTGTATTTGGGGGTGACTGTTTGTATGTTTGTGTGTGTGTGTATGTGGTAGAGTGCGTGAGTGTGTGCATTTGGGGGAGAATGTCTGTGTGTTTGGGGGAGAGTGAGAGAGTGTGTGTGTGTGTGTGTGTGTGTTTGCAGGAGAGTGAGAGTGTGTGTGTGTTTGGGAGAGAATGAGATTGTGTGTGTGTGTGTTTGGGGGAGAGTGGGTCAGAGTGTGTTTGGGGGAGATTGAGCGAGTATGTGTGTGCTGGGGGTGATTGAGCGTGTGTGTATATGGGTGGGGGATTGTGTGTGAGTTTATGTGTTTGGGAGATTGTGAGTGAGTGTGTGTGTATTTGGGGGTGAGTGTTCCTCTGTGTGTGTGTGTGTGTGTGTGTGTGTGTGTGTGTGTGTGTGTGTGTGTGTGTGTGTGTGTGTGTGTGTGTGTGTGTGTGTGTGTGTGTGTGTGTGTGTGTGGTAGAGTGCGAGAGTGTGTGCATTTGGGGGAGAATGACTGTGTGTGTTTGGGGGAGAGTGAGAGAGTGAGTGTGTGTTTGTGTGTGTGTGTTTGCAGGAGAGTGAGAGTGTGTATGTGTTTGGGAGAGAATGACAGCGTGCTTTTGTGTGTTTGGGGGAGAATGAGAGTGTGTGTGTGTGCTTGGGGGAGAGTGTGTTTGTGTGTGTTTGGGGGAGAGTGAGTGTGTGTCTGTGTGTGTGTTAGGGAGAGTGTGTGTGTTTATGTGCGTTTTCCCGTGTGTTTGGTGGAGCGTGTG
This sequence comes from Isurus oxyrinchus, assembly GCA_026770705.1. Classification (NCBI taxonomy): domain Eukaryota; kingdom Metazoa; phylum Chordata; class Chondrichthyes; order Lamniformes; family Lamnidae; genus Isurus; species Isurus oxyrinchus. The sequence continues at coordinate 41,507 of JANJGN010001508.1, forward strand.
TGAGTTTGTGTTTCGGAGAACGAAGGTGTGTTTGAGGGAGAGTGAGTGTGTGTTTGTTTGAGGGAGAGTGAGTGTGTGTGTGTGTTTGAGGGAGAGTAAGTCTGTGTGTGTGTTTGAGGGAGAGTGAGTGTGTGTGTGTTTGAGGGAGAGTGAGTGAGTGACACCAACACACAATCACACCCACTTGATGGGTGAGGGTGAGTGAGTGTGTGTGCCTTTGGGGGAGAGTGAGAGTGTGTGTAATTGGGGGAGAGTGAGAGTGAGTGTGTGTGTGTTTGGGACAGAGTGAGAGTGTGTGTGATTGGGGGAGAGTGTAAGTAAGTGTGTGTGTATGTGTGCGTGTGTGTGTTTGGGAGAGAGTGAGAGTGTGTGTGTGTGTGTTTGGGGGAGAGTGAGGATGTGTGTGTGTATGTGTGTGTTTTTGAATGAGAGTGTGTGTGTGTGTGTGTGTTTGGGAGAGAGTGAGTGAGTGTGTGTGGGTTTGGGGGAGTGTGTGAGTATTTGGGGGTGAGTATATTTCTGTGTGTGTGTGTGTGTGTGTGTGTGTGTCTGTGTGTGTTTGGGAAAGAGTGAGAGTGTGTGTGATTGGGGGAGAGTCTAAGTGAGTGTGTGTGTGTGTGTGTGTGTGTGTTTGTGTTTGGGAGAGAGTGAGAGTGTGTGTGTGTGTGTGTGTGTTTGGGAGAGAGTGAGAGTGTGTGTGTGTGTTTGGGGGAGAGTGAGTGTGTGTGTGTGTGTGCGTGTTTGGGGGAGAGTGAGAGGGCGTGTGTGTGTTTGGGGGAAAGTGAGAGTGTGTGTCTGTGTGTGTGCATTTTTAGGGGAGAGTGAGTGTTTGGTGGAGTGTGTGTGTGTGTGTGTGTTTGGGGGAGAGTGAGACTGTGTGTGTGTGAATAGGGGAGGGTGAGGCTGTGTGTGTGTGCGTGTTTGGGGGAGAATGAGGATGTGTGTGTGTGTGTGCGTTTTTGAATGAGAGTGTTTGTGTGTGTGTGTGTGTGTGTGTTTGGGAGAGAGTGAGTGAGTGTGTGTGGGTTTGGGGGAGTGTGTGAGTATTTGGGGGTGAGTATATTTCTGTGTGTGTGTGTGTGTGTCTGTGTGTGTTTGGGAGAGAGTGAGAGTGTGTGTGATTGGGGGAGAGTGTAAGTGAGTGTGTGTGTGTTTGTGTTTGGGAGAGAGTGAGAGTGTGTGTGTGTGTGTGTTTGAGGGAGAGTGAGGATTTGTGTGTGTGTGTGTTTTTGAATGAGAGTCTGTGCGTGTGTGTGTGTTTGGGAGAGAGTGAGTGAATGTGTGTGTGTTTGGGAGAGAGTGAGAGTCTGTGTGATTTGGGGAGACTGTGAGTGAGTGTGTGTGTGTGTTTGGGAGAGAGTGAGAGTGTGTGTGTGTGTTTGGGGGAGAGTGAGTGTGAGTGTGCGTGTTTGGGGGAGAGTGAGAGGGCGTATGTGTGTTTGGGGGAAAGTGAGAGTGTGTGTCTGTGTGTGTGCATTTTTAGGGGAGAGTGAGTGTTTGGTGGAGTGTGTGTGTGTGTGTTTGGGGGAGAGTGAGACTGTGTGTGTGTGAATAGGGGAGGGTGAGGCTGTGTGTGTGTGCGTGTTTGGGGGAGGATGAGTGAGTGCATGGGTGTATTTGGAGGAGATTGAGAGTGTGTGTGTGATTGTGAGTTTGAGGGAGATTAAGAGTGTGTGCGTGTGTTTGGGGGAGAGTGAGTGTGTGTGTGTGTGTCTGGGAGAGATTGAGAGTGTGTATGTGTGTTTGGGAAAGGGAAAGTGTGTGTGTGTGTGTGCATGTTTGGGGGAGAGTGAATGAGTGTGTGTTTGGGAGAGAGTGAGTGTGTGTATGTGTGTGTGTGTTTGGGAGAGAGAGAGTGTGGGTGTGTGAGTGTTTGGGGGAAAGTGAGAGTGTGCGTGTGCACGTTTGTGGGAGAGTGAATAAATGTGTGTTTGTGTCTGGGGGAATGTGAGTGAGTGCGTGTGTGTTTGGGGGAGGGTGTGTGTATTTGGGGGTGATTGTATGTCTGTGTGTGTGTGTGGCATTGTGAGTGAGTGTGTGTGCCTTTGGGGGAGAATGACTGTGTGTGTGTTTGTGTTTGGGAGAGAGTGAGAGTGTGTGTGTGTGTGTGTGTGTGTGTTTGGGGGAGAGTGAGGATGTGTGTTTGTGTGTGTTTTTGAATGAGAGTGTGTGTGTGTGTGTGTGTGTGTTTGGGAGAGAGTGAGTGTGTGTATGTATGTGTGTGTTTGGGAGAGAGAGATTGTGGGAATGTGAGTGTTTGGGGGAAAGTGAGAGTGTGTGTGTGCACGTTTGTGGTAGAGTGAATTAATGTGTGTTTGTGTCTGGGGGAATGTGAATGAGTGTGTTTGTGTTTGGGGGAGGGTGTGTGTATTTGGGGGTGAGTGTATGCCTGTGTGTGTGTGTGGTATTGTGAGTGAGTGTGTGTGCCTTTGTGGGAGAATGACTGTGTGTGTGTTTGTGTTTGGGAGAGAGTGAGAATAATTGTGTGTGTGTGTTTGGTGGAGAGTGAGAGTGAGAGTGTGTGTGTGTGTCTGTTTGTGGGAGAGTGAGGAAGTGTGAGTGTGTGTTTGTGTGTTTTCGAATGAGACAGTTTGTGTGTGTGTTTGGGAGAGAGTGAGTGAGTGTGTGTGCGTTTGGGGGAGAGTGAGAGTGTGTGTGATTGGGGGAGAGTGAGAGTGAGAGTGTGTGTGTGTGTTTTTGGGGGAGAGTGAGGATGTGTGTGTGTGTGTGTGTTTTTGAATGAGCATGTGTGTGTGTGTGTGTTTGGGAGAGAGTGAGTGAGTGTGTGTGTGTTTGGGGGAGTGTGTGAGTATTTGGGGGTGAGTATATGTCTGTGTGTGTGTGTGTGTGTGTGGGTGTGTTTGGGAGAGATCGGGAGTGATTGTGTGCGTGTGTTTGGGAGATCGTGAGAGTGTGTGTGTGTTTGGAGGAGAGTGAGTGCGTGTGTGTGTGTCTGCATTTGGAGAGAGTAAGAGTATATGTGTTTGTGTGTGTTTTGTGGAGCGTGAGGGCATGTGTGTGTGTATGTTTTGTTGAGAGTGAGAGTGAGTGTGTGTGCGTGTCTGTGTCTGGGGGGAGTGAGAGAGAGAGTGTGTGTGTGTGTGTTTGGAGCAGAGTGAGAGTGTGTGTGTGTGTGTGTTTGGGGGAGAGTGAGTGTTTGGTGGAGTGTGTGTGTGTGTGTTTGGGGGAGAGTGAGACTGCGTGTGTGTGAATGGGGGAGAGTGAGGATGAGTGTGTGTGCGTGTGTTTTTGTGTTTGTGAGAGAGTGAGAGTGAGTGTGTGTTTGTAGGAGAGTGAGAGACTGAGTGTGTGTGTTTGGGGGAAAGTGAGAGGGTGTTTGTATATGTTTGGGGGAGAGTGAGTGAGTGTGTGGGTATTTGGGGGTGTGTGTTTGTGTGTGTGTGTATGTGGTAGAGTGCAGGAGTGTGTGCATTTGGGGGAGAGTGAGAGTGTGTGTAATTGGGGGAGAGTGAGAGTGAGTGTGTGTGTGTGTGTTTGGGGGAGAGTGAGAGAGTGAGAGTGTGAGTGTGTGTATGGGGGAGAGTGAGAGTGTGTGTGTGTGCTTGAGGGAGACTGAGTGTGTGTGTGTTTGTTTGAGGGAGATTGAGTCTGTGTGTGTGTCTGAGGGAGAGTGAGTGTGTGTGCCTTTGGGGGAGAGTGAGAGTGTGTGTAATTGGGGGAGAGTGAGAGTGAGTGTGTGTGTGTGTGTGTGTTTGGGAGAGAGTGAGAGTGTGTGTGATTGGGGGAGAGTGTAATTGAGTGTGTGTGTGTGTGTGTTTATGTTTGCGAGAGAGTGAGAGTGTGTGTGTGTGTGTGTTTGGGGGAGAGTGAGGATGTGTGTGTGTGTTTTTGAATGAGAGTGTGTGTGTGTGTGTGTGTTTGGGAGAGAGCGAGTGAGTGTATGTAGTTTTGGGAGAGTGTGTGAGTATTTGGGGGAGAGTATATTTCTGCGTGTGTGTGTGTGTGCGTGGGTGTGTTTGGGAGAGAGTGGGAGTGATTGTGTGTGTGTGTTTGGGAGAGAGAGAGAGTGTGTGTGTGTTTGGAGGAGAGTGAGTGCATGTGTGTGCGTGTCTGTGTTTTGAGAGAGTAAGAGTATATGTGTGTGTATGTGTTTTGGGGAGCGTGAGGGCATGTGTGTGTGTGTGTGTGTTTTTTAATGAGAGTGAGAGAGTGTGTGTGTGTGTGAGTTTGGGAGAGAGTGATTGAGTGTGTGCGTGTTTTGGGGAGTGTGTGAGTATTTGGGGGTGAGTATATCTGTGTGTGTGTATGTTTGGTTGAGAGTGCGAGTGAGTGTGTGTGCATGTCTGTGTCTGGGGGAGAGTGAGAGAGAGAGAGTGTGTGTGTGTGTTTGGAGCAGAGTGAGAGTGTGTGTGTGTGTATTTGGGGGAGAGTGAGTGTTTGGTGGAGTGTGTGTGTGTGTGTTTGGGGGAGAGTGAGACTGTGTGTGTGTGAATGGGGGAGAGTGAGGGTGAGTGTGTGTGCGTGTGTTTGGGGCAGGATGAGTGAGTGCATGTGTGTGTGTGTGTGTTTTTTAATGAGAGTGAGAGAGTGTGTGTGTGTGTGTGTGTGTGTGTGCGGTATAGTGAGTGAGTGTGTGTGCCTTTGGGGGAGAGTGAGAGTGTGTGTAATTGGGGGAGAGTGAGAATGAGTGTGTCTGTGTGTGTTTGGGAGAGAGTGAGAGTTAGTGTGATTGGGGGAGAGTGAGAGTGAGTGTGTGTGTGTGTTTGGGGGAGAGTGAGGATGTGTGTGTGTGTGTGTGTGTGTGTGTTTTTGAAAGAGAGAGTGTGTGTGTGTGTGTTTGGGAGTGAGTGAGTGAGTGTGTGTGTGTTTGGGGGAGAGTGTGAGTATTTGGGGGTGAGTACATGTCTGTGTGTGTGTGTGTGTGGCTGGGTGTGTTTGGGAGAGAGCGGGAGTGATTGTGTGTGTGTTTAGGAGAGAGTGAGAGTGTGTGTTTGTTTGGAGGAAAGTGAGTGCGTGTGTGTGTGTCTGTGTTTGGAGAGAGTAAGAGTATATGTGTGTGTATGTGTTTTGTGGAGCATGAGGGCATGTGTGTGTGTATGTTTGGTTGAGAGTGAGAGTGAGTGTGTGTGCGTGTCTGTGTCTGGGGGAGAGTGAGAGAGAGAGAGTTTGTGTGTGTGTTTGGAGCAGAGTTAGAGTGTGTGTGTGTTTGGGGGAGAGTGAGAGTGTGTGTGTGTGTGTGTGTGTGTGTGCATGTTTGGAGGAGAGTGAGAGTGGGGGTGTGTTTGGGGGAGAGTGAGAGACTGTGTGTCTGTTTTTGGGGGAAAGTGAGAGGGTGTGTGTATATGTTTGGGGGAGAGTGAGTGGGTGTGTGTGTTTGAAGGAGAGTGAGTGAGTGTGTGTGTATTTGGGGGTGACTGTTTGTATGTTTGTGTGTGTGTGTATGTGGTAGAGTGCGTGAGTGTGTGCATTTGGGGGAGAATGACTGTGTGTTTGGGGGAGAGTGAGAGAGTGTGTGTGTGTGTGTGTGTGTTTGCAGGAGAGTGAGAGTGTGTGTGTGTTTGGGAGAGAATGAGATTGTGTGTGTGTGTCTTTGGGGGAGAGTGAGTCAGAGTGTGTTTGGGGGAGAGTGAGTGAGAATGTGTGTGTTGGGGGTGATTGAGAGTGTGTGTATCTGGTTGGGGGATTGTGAGTGAGTTTGTGTGTTTGGGGGATAGTGAGTGAGTGTGTGTGTATTTGGGGGTGAGTGTTCGTCTGTGTGTCTGTGTGCGTCTGTGTGTGTATGTGTGTGTGGTAGAGTGCGAGAGTGTGTGCATTTGGGGGAGAATGACTGTGTGCGTTTGGGGGAGAGTGAGAGAGTGAGTGTGTGTTTGTGTGTGTTTGTTTGCAGGAGAGTGAGAGTGTGTATGTGTTTGGGAGAGAATGACAGCGTGCTTTTGTGTGTTTGGGGGAGAGTGAGAGTGTGTGTGTGTGTGCTTGGGGGAGAGTGTGTTTGTGTGTGTTTGGGGGAGAGTGAGTGTGTGTCTGTGTGTGTGTTAGGGAGAGTGTGTGTGTTTATGTATGTTTTCCTGTGTGTTTGGTGGAGCGTGTGTGTTTGTGTGTTTGATGAAGAACGAAGGTGTGTTTGAGGGAGAGTGAGTATGTGTTTGTGTGAGGGAGAGTTAGTGTGTGTGCCTTTGGGGGAGAGTGAGAGTGTGTGTAATTGGGGGAGAGTGAGAGTGAGTGTGTGTGTGTTTGTGAGAGTGTGAGTGTGTGTGTGTTTGTGGGAGAGTGAGGATGTGTGTGTGTATGTTTGTGAGTTTTTGAATGAGAAAGTGTGCGTGTGTGTTTTTGGTAGAGAGTGAGTGAGTGTGTGTGCGTTTGGTGGTGAGTGAGAGTGTGCGTGATTGGGGGAGAGTGAGAGTGTGTGTGTGTGTGTGTGTGTGTGTGTGTGTTTGGGGGAGATTGAGGATGAGTGTGTGTGTGTGTTTTTGAATGAGAGTGAGAGAGTGTGTGTGCGTATGTTTGGGAGAGATTGAGTGAGTGTATGTGTTTTGGGGGTGAGTATATCTGTGTGTGTGTGTGTGTGTGTGTGTGTGTGTGTGTGATCTAGTGAGTGAGTGTGTGTGCCTTTGGGGGAGAGTGAGAGTGTGTGTAATTGGGAGAGATTGAGAATGAGTGAGTCTGTGTGTATTCGGGAGAGAGTGAGAGTGTGTGTGATTGGGGGAGGGTGAGAGTGAGAGTGTGTGTGTATGTGTGTTTGCGAGAGAGTGAGAGTGTGTCTGTGTGTGTGTTTGGGGGAGAGTGAGGATGTGTGTGTGTGTGTGTGTGTGTTTTTGAATGACAGAGTGTGTGTGTGCGTGTTTGGGAGTGAGTGAGTGAGTGTGTGTGTGTTTGGGGGAGTGTGTGAGTATTTGGGGGTGAGTATATGTCTGTGTGTGTGTTTGTGTGTGTGGGTGTGTTTGGGAGAGAGCGGGAGTGATTGTGTGTGTGTTTAGGAGAGAGTGAGAGTGTGTGTTTGTTTGGAGGAGAGTGAGTGCGTGTGTGTGTGTGTCTGTGTTTGGAGAGAGTAAGAGTATATGTGTGTGTATGTGTTTTGTGGAGCATGAGGGCATGTGTGTGTGTATGTTTGGTTGAGAGTGAGAGTGAGTGTGTGTGCATGTCTGTGTCTGGGGGAGAGTGAGAGAGAGAGAGTTTGTGTGTGTGTTTGGAGCAGAGTTAGAGTGTGTGTGTGTGTGCGTTTGGGGGAGAGTGAGAGTATGTGTGTGTGTTTGGGGAAGAGTGAGAGAGTGTGTGTGTGTGTGTGTGCATGTTTGGAGGAGAGTGAGAGTGGGTGTGTGTTTGGGGGAGAGTGAGAGACTGTGTGTGTGTTTTGGGGGGAAAGTGAGAGGGTGTGTGTATATGTTTGGGGGAGTGTGAGTGGGTGTGTGTGTTTGAGGGAGAGTGAGTGATTATGTGTGTATTTGGGGGTGACTGTTTGAATGTTTGTGTGTGTGTGTGTATGTGGTAGAGTGCGTGAGTGTGTGCATTTGGGGGAGAATGACTGTGTGTTTGGGGGAGAGTGAGAGAGAGAGTGTGTGTGTGTGTGTGTGTGTGTGTGTTTGCAGGAGAGTGAGAGTGTGTGTGTGTTTGGGAGAGAATGAGATTGTGTGTGTGTGTCTTTGGGGGAGAGTGAGTCAGAGTGTGTTTGGGGGAGAGTGAGTGAGAATGTGTGTGTTGGGGGTGATTGAGAGTGTGTGTATCCGTTTGGGGGATTGTGAGTGAGTTTGTGTGTTTGGGGGATAGTGAGTGAGTGTGTGTGTATTTGGGGGTGAGTGTTCGTCTGTGTGTGTGTGTGTGTGTGTGTGTGTGTGTGTGTGTGTGGTAGAGTGCGAGAGTGTGTGCATTTGGGGGAGAATGACTGTGTGCGTTTGGGGGAGAGTGAGAGAGTGAGTGTGTGTTTGTGTGTGTGTTTGCAGGAGAGTGAGAGTTTGTATGTGTTTGGGAGAGAATGATAGCGTGCTTTTGTGTGTTTGGGGGAGAGTGAGAGTGTGTGTGTGTGTGTGTTAGGGAGAGTGTTTGTGTTTATGTGTGTTTTCCCATGTGTTTGTTGGAGCGTGTGTGAGTTTGTGTGTTTGACGGAGAACGAAGGAGTGTTTGAGCGAGAGTGAGTGTGTGTGCCTTTGGGGGAGAGTGAGAGTGTGTGTAATTGGGGGAGAGTGAGAGTGAGTGTGTGTGTGTTTGGGAGAGAGTGAGGGTGTGTGAGATTGGGGGAGAGTGAGTGTGTCTGTGTGTGTGTTTGTGAGAGAGTGTGAGTGTGTGTGTTTGTGGGAGAGTGAGGATGTGTGTGTGTGTGTTTGTGAGTTTTTGAATGAGAGAGTGTGCGGGTGTGTGTTTGGTAAAGAGTGAGAGAGTGTGTGTGCGTATGTTTGGGAGAGATTGAGTGAGTGTCTGTGTTTTGGGGAGTGTGTGTGTATTTGGGGGTGAGTATATCTGTGTGTGTGTGTGTGTGTGTGTGTGTGGTATAATGAGTGAGTGTGTGTGCCTTTGGGGGAGAGTGAGAGTGTGTGTAATTGGGGGAGAGTGAGAGTGAGTGTGTCTGTGTGTGTTCGGGAGAGAGTGAGAGTGTGTGTGATTGGGGGAGAGTGAGAGTGAGTGTGTGTGTGTATGTGTGTTTGCGAGAGAGTGAGAGTGTGTGTGTGTGTGTGTGTGTTTGGGGGAGAGTGAGGATGTGTGTGTGTGTGTGTGTGTTTTTGAATGAGAGATTGTGTATGTGTGTGTTTGGGAGTGAGTGAGTGAGTGTGTGTGTATTTGGGGGAGTGTGTGAGTATTTGGGGGTGAATATATGTCTGTGTGTGTGTGTGTGTTTGGGAGAGAGCGGGAGGGATTGTGTGTGTGTTTGGGAGAGAGTGAGAGACTGTGTGTGTGTGTTTGGGGGAAAGTGAGAGGGTGTGTGTATATGTTTGGGGGAGAGTGAGTAGGTGTGTGTGTTTGAGGGAGAGTGAGTGAGTGTGTGTGTATTTGGGGGTGAGTGTTTGTATGTTTGTGCGTGTGTGTATGTGGTAGAGTGCGTGAGTGTGTGCATTTGGGGGAGAATGACTGTGTGTTTGGGGGAGAGTGAGAGAGTGTGTGTGTGTGTGTGTGTTTGCAGGAGAGTGAGAGTGTCTGTGTGTTTGGGAGAGAATGAGATTGTGTGTGTGTGTGTGTTTGGGGGAGAGTGAGTCAGAGTGTGTTTGGGGGAGAGTGATTGAGTATGTGTGTATTGGCGGTGATTGAGAGTGTATGTATATGTTTGGGGGATTGTGAGTGAGTTTGTGTGTTTGGGGGATTGTGAGTGAGTGTGTGTGTATTTGGGGGTGAGTGTTCGTCTGTCTGTCAGTGTGTGTGTGTGTGTGTTTGTGTGTGTGGTAGAGTGCGAGAGTGTGTGCATTTGGGGGAGAATGACTGAGTGTATTTGGGGGAGAGTGAGAGAGTGAGTGTGTGTTTGTGTGTGTGCTTGCAGGAGAGTGAGAGTTTGTATGTGTTTGGGAGAGAATGATAGCGTGCTTTTGTGTGTTTGGGGGAGAGTGAGAGTGTGTGTGTGTGTGTGTGTGTGAGTTAGGGAGAGTGTGTGTGTTTATGTGTGTTTTCCCATGTGTTTGTTGGAGCGTGTGTGAGTTTGTGTGTTTGACGGAGAACGAAGGAGTGTTTGAGCGAGAGTGAGTGTGTGTGCCTTTGGGGGAGAGTGAGAGTGTGTGTAATTGGGGGAGAGTGAGAGTGAGTGTGTGTGTGTTTGGGAGCGAGTGAGGGTGTGTGAGATTGGTGGAGAGTGAGTGTGTCTGTGTGTGTGTTTGTGGGAGAGTGTGAGTGTGTGTGTGTTTGTGGGAGAGTGAGGATGTGTGTGTGTGTGTTTGTGAGTTTTTGAATGAGAGAGTGTGCGTGTGTGTGTTTGGTAGAGAGTGAGAGTGTGTGTGTGCGTATGTTTGGGAGAGATTGAGTGAGTGTCTGTGTTTTGGGGAGTGTGTGTGTATTTGGGGGTGAGTATATCTGTGTGTGTGTGTGTGTGTGTGTGTGGCATAATGAGTGAGTGTGTGTGCCTTTGGGGGAGAGTGAGAGTGTGTGTAATTGGGGGAGAGTGAGAGTGAGTGTGTCTGTGTGTGTTCGGGAGAGAGTGAGAGTGTATGTGATTGGGGGAGAGTGAGAGTGAGTGTGTGTGTGTATGTGTGTTTGCGAGAGAGTGAGAGTGTGTGTGTGTGTGTGTGTGTGTTTGGGGGAGAGTGAGGATGTGTGTGTGTGTGTGTGTTTTTGAATGAGAGATTGTGTATGTGTGTGTTTGGGAGTGAGTGAGTGAGTGTGTGTGTGTTTGGGGGAGTGTGTGAGTATTTGGGGGTGAATATATGTCTGTGTGTGTGTGTGTGTGTGTTTGGGAGAGAGCGGGAGGGATTGTGTGTGTGTTTGGGAGAGAGTGAGAGTGTGTGTGTGTTTGGAGGAGAGTGAGTGCGTGTGTGTGTGTGTCTGTGTTTGGAGAGAGTAAGAGTATATGTGTGTGTATATGTTTTGTGGAGCGTGAGGGCATGTGTGTGTGTATGTTTGGTTGAGAGTGAGAGTGAGTGTGTGTGCGTGTCTGTGTCTGGGGGAGAGTGAGAGAGAGAGAGTTTGTGTGTGTTTGGGGGAGAGTGAGAGTATGTGTGTGTGTTTGGGGGAGAGTGAGAGAGTGTGTGTGTGTGTGTGTGTGTGTGTGTGTGTGTGTGCGTGTGCATGTTTGGAGGAGAGTGAGAGTGGTTGTGTGTTTGGGGGAGAGTGAGAGACTGTGTGTGTGTGTTTGGGGGAAAGTGAGAGGGTGTGTGTATATGTTTGGGGGAGAGTGAGTGGGTGTGTGTGTTTGAGGGAGAGTGAGTGAGTGTGTGTGTATTTGGGGGTGACTGTTTGTATGTTTGTGTGTGTGTGTATGTGGTAGAGAGCGTGAGTGTGTGCATTTGGGGGAGAATGACTGTGTGATTGGGGGAGAGTGAGAGTGTGTCTGTGTTTTGGAGAGAATGAGATTGTGTGTGTGTGTGTTTGGGGGAGAGTGAGTCAGAGTGTGTTTGGGGGAGAGTGAGCGAGTATGTGTGTGTTGGGGGTGATTGAGAGTGTGTGTATATGTTTGGGGGATTGTGAGTGAGTTTATGTGTTTGGGCGATTGTGAGTGAGTGTGTGTGTATTTGGGGGTGAGTGTTCGTCTGTGTGTGTGTGTGTGTGTGTGTGTGTGTGGTAGAGTGCGAGAGTGTGTGCATTTGGGGGAGAATGACTGTGTGTGTTTGGGGGAGAATGAGAGAGTGAGTGTGTGTTTGTGTGTGTGTGTTTGCAGGAGAGTGAAAGTGTGTATGTGTTTGGGAGAGAATGACAGCGTGCTTTTGTGTGTTTGGGGGAGAGTGAGAGTGTGTGTGTGTGTGCTTGGGGGATAGTGTGTTTGTGTGTGTTTGGGGGAGAGTGAGTGTGTGTCTGTGTGTGTTAGGGAGAGTGTGTGTGTTTATGTGCGTTTTCCCGTGTGTTTGGTGGAGCGTGTGTGAGTTTGTGTGTTTGACGGAGAACGAAGGTGTGTTTGAGGGAGAGTGAGTGTGTGTTTGTTTGAGGTAGAGTGAGTGTGTGTGCCTTTGGGGGAGAGTGAGAGTGTGTGTAATTGGGGGAGAGTGAGAGTGAGAGTGTGTGTGATTGGGGGAGAGTGTAAGTAAGTGTGTGTGTATGTGTGTGTGTGTGTGTGTTTGGGAGAAAGTGAGAGTGTGTGTGTGTGTGTTTGGGGGAGAGTGAGGATGTGTGTGTGTGTGTGTGTTTTTGAATGAGAGTGTGTGTGTGTGTGTGTGTTTGGGAGAGAGTGAGTGAGTGTGTGTCGGTTTGGGGGAGTGTGTGAGTATTTGGGGTGAGTATATTTCTGTGTCTGTGTGTGTGTGTCTGTGTGTGTTTGGGAGAGAGTGAGAGTGTGTGTGATTGGGGGAGAGTGTAAGTGAGTGTGTTTGTGTGTGTGTGTGTGCGTTTGTGTTTGGGAGAGAGTGAGAATGTGTGTGTGTGTGTTTGAGGGAGAGTGAGGATTTGTGTGTGTGTGTGTGTTTTTGAATGAGAGTCTGTGTGTGTGTGTGTGTGTGTTTGGGAGAGAGTGAGTGAATGTGTGTGTGTTTGGGAGAGAGTGAGAGTCTGTGTGATTGGGGGAGAGTGTGAGTGAGTGTGTGTGTGTGTTTGGGAGAGAGTGAGAGTGTGTGTGTGTGTTTGGGGGAGGGTGAGTGTGTGTGTTTGTGCGTGTTTGGGGGAGAGTGAGAGGGCGTGTGTGTGTTTGGGGGAGAGTGAGTGTGTGTCTGTGTCTGTGCATTTTTAGGGGAGAGTGAGTGTTTGGTGGAGTGTGTGTGTGTGTGTGTTTGGGGGAGAGTGAGACTGTGTGTGTGTGAATAGGGGAGGGTGAGGCTGTGTGTGTGTGCGTGTTTGGGGGAGAGTGAGGATGTGTGTGTGTGTGTGTGTGTGCGTTTTTGAATGAGAGTGTTTGTGTGTGTGTGTGTGTGTTTGGGAGAGAGTGAGTGAGTGTGTGTGGGTTTGGGGGAGTGTGTGAGTATTTGGGGGTGAGTATATTTCTGTGTGTGTGTGTGTGAGTGTGTCTGTGTGTGTTTGGGAGAGAGTGAGAGTGTGTGTGATTGGGGGAGAGTGTAAGTGAGTGTGTGTGTGTGTGTGTGTGTGTGTGTGTGTGTTTGTGTTTGGGAGAGAGTGAGAGTGTGTGTGTGTGTGCGTGTGTTTGAGGGAGAGTGAGGATTTGTGTGTGTGTGTGTGTGTTTTTGAATGAGAGTCTGTGTGTGTGTGTGTGTTTGGGAGAGAGTGAGTGAATATGTGTGTGTTTGGGAGAGAGTGAGAGTCTGTGTGATTTGGGGAGAGTGTGAGTGAGTGTGTGTGTGTTTGGGAGAGAGTGAGAGTGTGTGTGTGTGTTTGGGGGAGAGTGAGTGTGTGTGTGTGCGTGTTTGGGGGAGAGTGAGAGGGTGTGTGTGTGTTTGGGGGAGAGTGAGAGTGTGTGTCTGTGTGTGTGCATTTTTAGGGGAGAGTGAGTGTTTGGTGGAGTGTGTGTGTGTGTGTGTGTGTGTTTGGGGGAGAGTGAGCCTGTGTGTGTGTGAATAGGGGAGGGTGAGGCTGTGTGTGTGTGCGTGTTTGGGGGAGGATGATTGAGTGCATGGGTGTATTTGGGGGAGATTGAGAGTGTGTGTGTGTTTGTGAGTTTGAGGGAGATTAAGCGTGTGTGCGTGTGTTTGGGGGAGAGTGAGTGTGTGTGTGTGTGTGTCTGGGAGAGATTGAGAGTGTGTATGTGTGTTTGGGAGAGGGAAAGTGTGTGTGTGTGTGTGCATGTTTGGGGGAGAGTGAATGAGTGTGTGTTTGGGAGAGAGTGAGTGTGTGTATGTGTGTGTGTGTTTGGGGGAGAGTGAGGATGTGTGTTTGTGTGTGTTTTTGAATGAGAGTGTGTGTGTGTGTGTGTGTGTGTGTGTTTGGGAGAGAGTGAGTGAGTGTGTGTGGGTTTGGGGGAGTGTGTGAGTATTTGGGGGTGAGTATTTTTCTGTGTGTGTGTGTGTGTGTGTGTGTGTGTGTGTGTGTGTGTGTGTGTGTGTGTGTGTGTGTGTGTGTGTGGGTGTGTTTGGGAGAGAGCGAGAGTGATTGTGTGTGTGTGTTTGGGAGAAAGTGAGAGTGTGTGTGTGTTTGGAGGAGAGTGAGTGTGTGTGTGTGTTTGGAGAGAGTAAGAGTATATGTGTGTGTATGTGTTTTGGGGAGTGTGAGTGCATGTGTGTGTGTATGTTTGGTTGAGACTGAGAGTGAGTGTGTGTGCATGTCTGTGTCTGGGGGAGAGTGAGAGAGAGAGAGTGTGTGTGTGTGTTTGGAGCAGAGTGAGAGTGTGTGTGTGTGTGTGTGTGTGTGTGTGTGTTTGGGGGAGAGTGAGAGATTGTGTGTTTGTGTGTGTGTGTGTGTGTGTGTTTGGGGGAGAGTGAGTGTTTGGTGGAGTGTGTGTGTGTGTGTGTTTGGGGGAGAGTGAGGGTGTGTGTGTGTGCGTGTTTAGGGGAGGATGAGTGAGTTCATGTGTGTATTTGGGGGAGACTGAGATTTTGTGTGTGTTTGGGGGACAGTGAGAGTGTGTGTTTGTGAGTTTGAGGGAGAGTAAGAGTGTTTGCATGTGTTTGGGGGAGAGTAAGTGTGTGTGTGTGTGTGTTTGGGGGAGGATGAGTGAGTGCATGGGTGTATTTGGGGGAGATTGAGAGTGTGTGTGTGTTTGTGAGTTTGAGGGAGATTAAGAGTGTGTGCGTGTGTTTGGGGGAGAGTAAGTGTGTGTGTGTGTGTCTGGGAGAGATTGAGAGTGTGTATGTGTGTTTGGGAGAGGGAAAGAGTATGTGTGTGTGTGTGTGTGTGTGAGTGTTTGGGGGTGAGTGAGAGTGTGTGTGTGCATGTTTGGGGGAGAGTGAATGAGTGTGTGTTTGGGAGAGAGTGAGTGTGTGTATGTGTGTGTGTGTTTGGGAGAGAGAGAGAGTGTGGGTGTGTGAGTGTTTGGGGGTGAGTGAGAGTGTGTGTGTGCCTTTGGGGGAGAATGACTGTGTGAGTGGTTGTGTTTGGGAGAGAGTGAGAGTGACTGTGTGTGTGCATTTGGGGGAGAGTGAGAGTGTGTGTGATTGGGGGAGAGTGAGAGTGAGCGTGTGTATGTGTGTGTTTGGGAGAGAGCGGGGGTGATTGTGTGTGTTTGGGAGAGAGTGAGAGTGTGTGTGTGTTTGGAGGAGAGTGAGTGTGTGTGTGTGTGTGTGTCTGTGTTTGGAGAGAGTAAGATTATATATGTGTCTATGTGTTTTGGGGAGCGTGAGGGCATGTGTGTGTATGTTTGGTTGAGGGTGTGAGTGTGTGTGTGCATGACTGTGTCAGGGGGAGAGTGAGAGAGAGAGTGTGTGTGTGTTTGGGGGAGAGTGAGAGTATGTGTGTGTGTTTGGGGGAGAGTGAGAGAGAGTGTGTGTGTGTGTGCATGTTTGGAGGAGAGTGAGAGTGTGTGTGTGTTTGGGGGAGAGTGAGTGAGTGTGTGTGTATTTGGGGGTGAGTGTGTGTGTGTGTGTGTGTGTATGTGGTTGAGTGCGTGAGTGTGTGCATTTGGCGGAGAATGACTGTGTGTGTTTGGGGGAGAGTGAGAGAGTGTGTGTGTTTGTGTGTGTGTGTGTGTTTGCAGGAGAGTGAGAGTGTGTGTGTGATTGGGGGAGAATGAGAGTGTGTGTGTGTGTTTGGGGGAGAGTGAGAGTGTGTGTGTGTGCTGGGGGTGATTGAGAGTGTGTGTGTATGTTTGGGGGCTAGTGAGTGAGTTTGTGTGTTTGGTGGAGAGTGAGTGAGTTTGTGTGTATTTGGGGGTGAGTGTTCGTCTGTGTGTGTGTGTGTGTGTGTGTGTGTGTGGTAGAGCGCGTGAGTATGTGCATTTGGGGGAGAATGACTGTGTGTGTTTGGGGGAGAGTAAGAGAGTGAGTGTATGTTTGTGTTTGTGTTTGCAGGAGAGTGAGAGTGTGTGTGTGTTTGGGAGAGAATGAGAGCGTGTTTTTGTGTGTTTGGGGGAGAGTGAAAGTGTGTGTGTGTGTTTGGGAGAGAATAAGAGTCTGTGTGTGTGCTTGGGGGAGAGTGAGAGTGTATGTGTATATGTTTGGGGGAGAGTGAATGAGTGTGTGTTTGGGTGAGAGTGAGCTTGTGTGTATTTGGGGGTGAGTGTTCGTCTGTGTGTGTGTGGGGTAGAATGAGTGAGTGTGTGCATTTGGGGGAGAATGACTGTGCTAGGCGGAGAATGTGTGTGTGTTGGTGGGGAGCAAGTGTGTGTGTTTGAGGGAGAGCGATTGTATGTGCTTGGAGGAGTGTGTGTGTGCGTTCGGGTGTGTGTGTGTGTGTGTGTTTGGGGGAGAATGAGAGTGTGTGTGTGTGAGTGTTTGGGGGATAGTGAGAGTGTGTGTGCGTGTGTGTTTGGGCGAGGGTGAGTGTGTGTGTATGTGTGTGTGTGAGTGGGGGAGAGTGAGAGTGTGTTTGTGTGTTGAGGGAGAGTAAGAGTCTGTGCATGTGTTTGGGGGAGAGTCAGTGTGTGTGTGTGTGTGTTTGGGAGAGAGTGAGAGTGTGTCTGTGTGTGTTTGGGAGGGACAGAGTGTGTGTGTGTGTTTGGGGGAGAGTGAGAGTGTGTGTATGCATGTTTGGGGGAGAGTGAATGAGTGTGTGTATGTATGGGGGACAGTGAGTGAGTGTGTGTGTGTTTGGGGGAATGTGTGTGTATTTGAGGGTGAGTGTATGTCTGTGTGTTAGTGTGTGTTAGTGTGTGTGTGGTATAGTGAGTGAGTGTTTGCATTTAGGGGAGAACGACTGTGTACGTGTATGTTTGCATGTATTTGGGAGAGAGTGAGAGTGTGTGTGTGTTTGGGGCAGAGTGAGAGTGTGTGTGTGTTTGGGAAAGAGTGAGAGTGTGTGTGTGTGTTTGGGTGAGAATGAGAGTGTGTATGTGTATTTGGGAGTGAGTGTATGTGTGTGTGTGTTAGTGTGTGTGTGGTATAGTGAGTGAGTGTTTGCAATTGGGGGAGAACGACTGTGTACGTGTGTGTGTGTGTATTTGGGAGAGAGTGAGTGTGTGTGTGTTTGGGGGAGAGTGAGAGTGTGTGTGTGTGTTTGGGTGAGAGTGAGAGTGTGTGTGTGTGTGTGTGTGTGTGTTTGGGAAAGAGTGAAAGTGTATGTGTGTGTGTATGTGTTTGGGAGAGAGTGAGATTGTGTGTGTGTGTTTGGGGGAGAGTGAGTGTGTGCATTTGGGGGAGAGTGTGTTTGTGTGTGTTTGCGGGAGAGTGAGTGTGTGCCTGTGTGTGTGTTAGGGGGACAGTGTGCGTTTATGTGTGTTTTCCCGTGTGTTTGGTGGAGCGCGTGAGTTTGTGTGTTTGAGGGAGAACGAATGTGTGTTTGAGGGAGAGTGAGTGTGTGTTTGTTTGAGGGAGAGTGTGTGTGTGTGTGTGTTTGAGGGAGAGTGAGTCTGTGTGTGTGTTTGAGGGAGAGTGAGTGTGTGTGTGTTTGAGGGAGAGTGAGTGAGTGACACCAACACACAATCACACCCACTTGATGGGTGAGGGTGAGTGAGTATCATGAGGTTGGGTATGAGCCAGACAAACAAACTGTCTCTCTCACACTCTAATGGTGATTGTTATTAAGCACTCATTAATTATCAATTTATTGTTTTGACTTTGCTTTATTTTTGCTCACTATTTTGCTTTTGTTCGTGCCATAACTTTATTACAAAATTTACGTTTAACGTTGTGCTAAACCTAATCATTCTGAAATTTGCACATCGGCCCCGTGAGCGAGAAGAAATTGGACGTGAGGCCCCCAAGTGAAAAGGTTGGATAAGCCTGTGCTACGCATGCTGCCCCTTCCCTACTCTAGAGTCTGTGTAATCCCCCCTCACTCGTGACAAACGAAGCACACCCACCGCCCGCCATGTCTGCATTCACCCCTTCCATGTCGGGCTACAGCTTTCTCACCCTCAATCATCCCTCTGCCTGCCGTCATCCCCCAATACACCCCACCCCCCAACCATATCAACCATCCCCTGTTCCTTTTATACTCATGCCTATGTCAGCCCTACCCCACAAAACCATGCTGGTCCCAATGCTGGTTTCTGCTGGTGGAGTTCAACGCTGCCTGAAATTCACATCAGACAATGAATGTGATCCTCCCAGAGAAGCATAGCACCCACTGCGAACAACCCGCTAGACACCCGAGGCACCCACTGTGATCAGCCACGCTAGACACTTGAGGCACCCACGGTGAACAGCTCAACTAGACACCCGAGGCACCCACTGTGAACAGCTCCACGAGTCACCTGAGGCACCCACTGTGAACAGACCCGCTAGACACCCGAGGCACCCACTGTGAACAGCTCCACGAGACAACTGAGGCACCCACTGTGAACAGCCCCGCTAGACACCCGAGGCACCCACTGTGAACAGCTCCACGAGACACCTGAGGCACCCATTGTGAACAGCCCCGCTAGACACCCGAGGAACCCACTGTGAACAGCTCCACTAGACACCCGAGGCACCCCCTGTGAACAGCCCCGCTAGACACCCGAGGCACCCACTGTGAACAGCTCCACGAGACACCTGAGGCACCCACTGTGAACAGCTCTACTGGCCGCCAAAGGCACCCACTGTGAGCAGCCCCGCTAGATAGCCGAGGCACACACTGCGAACAGCTCCACTAGACACCCAAGGCACCCATTGTGAACAGCTCCACTAGACACCCGAGGCACCCTCTGTGAACAGCTCCACTAGACACCCGAGGCACACACTGCGAACAGCTCCACTAGACACCCGAGGAACCCACTGTGAACAGCTCCACTAGACACCCGAGGCACCCTCTGTGAACAGCCCTGCTAGACACACGAGGCAACCACGGTGAGCAGCCCCACTAGACACCCGAGGCACCCACTGTGAACAGCTCCACGAGACACCTGAGGCACCCACTGTGAACAGCCCCGCTAGAAACCCGAGGCACCCACTGTGAACAGCCCCGCTAGACACCTGAGGCACCCACTGTGAACAGCTCCACGAGACACCTGAGGCACCCACTGTGAACAGCTCTACTAGACGCCAAAGGCACCCACTGTGAGCAGCCCCGCTAGATAGCCGAGGCACACACTGCGAACAGCTCCACTAGACACCCAAGGCACCCATTATGAACAGCCCCGCTAGACACCCGAGGAACCCACTGTGAACAGCTCCACTAGACACCCGAGGCACCCTCTGTGAACAGCCACGCAAGACACCCGAGGCATCCACGGTGAACAGCCCCACTAGACACCCGAGGCACCCACTGCAAACAGCTCCACTAGATACCCGAGGCACCCACTGCAAACAGTTCCACTAGACACCCGAGGCACCCACTGCAAACAGCTCCACCAGACACCCGAGGCACCCACTGCAAACAGTTCCAGTAGACAGCCGAGGCACCCAATGTGAACAGCCCCGCTAGACACCCGAGGCACCCAAAGTGAGCAGCCCCGTTAGACAGCCGAGGCACCCGCAGCAAACAGCTCCTCTAGACACCCGAGGCACCCACTCTGAACAGCCCCACTAGACACCCGAGGCACCCACCGCGAACAGCTCCACTAGACACCCGAGGCACCCACTGTGAACAGCTCCACGAGACACCTGAGGCACCCACTGTGAACAGCTCTACTGGCCGCCAAAGGCACCCACTGTGAGCAGCCCCGCTAGATAGCCGAGGCACACACTGCGAACAGCTCCACTAGACACCCAAGGCACCCATTGTGAACAGCTCCACTAGACACCCGAGGCACCCTCTGTGAACAGCTCCACTAGACACCCGAGGCACACACTGCGAACAGCTCCACTAGACACCCGAGGAACCCACTGTGAACAGCTCCACTAGACACCCGAGGCACCCTCTGTGAACAGCCCTGCTAGACACACGAGGCAACCACGGTGAGCAGCCCCACTAGACACCCGAGGCACCCACTGTGAACAGCTCCACGAGACACCTGAGGCACCCACTGTGAACAGCCCCGCTAGACACCCGAGGCACCCACTGTGAACAGCCCCGCTAGACACCTGAGGCACCCACTGTGAACAGCTCCACGAGACACCTGAGGCACCCACTGTGAACAGCTCTACTAGACGCCAAAGGCACCCACTGTGAGCAGCCCCGCTAGATAGCCGAGGCACACACTGCGAACAGCTCCACTAGACACCCAAGGCACCCATTATGAACAGCCCCGCTAGACACCCGAGGAACCCACTGTGAACAGCTCCACTAGACACCCGAGGCACCCTCTGTGAACAGCCACGCAAGACACCCGAGGCATCCACGGTGAACAGCCCCACTAGACACCCGAGGCACCCACTGCAAACAGCTCCACTAGATACCCGAGGCACCCACTGCAAACAGTTCCACTAGACACCCGAGGCACCCACTGCAAACAGCTCCACCAGACACCCGAGGCACCCACTGCAAACAGTTCCAGTAGACAGCCGAGGCACCCAATGTGAACAGCCCCGCTAGACACCCGAGGCACCCAAAGTGAGCAGCCCCGTTAGACAGCCGAGGCACCCGCAGCAAACAGCTCCTCTAGACACCCGAGGCACCCACTCTGAACAGCCCCACTAGACACCCGAGGCACCCACCGCGAACAGCTCCACTAGACACCCGAGGCACCCACTGTGAACAGCTCCACTAGACACCCAAGGCACCCAATGTGAACAGCTCCACTAGACATCCGAGGCACCCAATGTGAATGCCCAAGCTAGATACCCGAGGCACCCACTGTGAACAGCTTCACTAGATACCTGAAGCACCCACTGTGAACACCCAAGCTAGACACCCAAGGCTCTCACTGAACAGCTCCACTAGACACCCAAGGCACAAACTGCCAACAGCCCCACTAGACACCCGAGGCACCCACCGCGAACAGCTCCACTAGACACCCGAGGCACCCACTGTGAACAGCCCCACTAGACACCCGAGGCACCCACTGCAAACAGCTCCACTAGACACCCGAGGCACCCACTGTGAACAGCTCCACCTGACACCCAAGGCACCCAATGTGAACATCTCCACTGGACACCCGAGGCACCCACTGCAAACAGCTCCTCTAGACACCCAAGCCACCCACAGCAAACAGCTCCACTAGACACTCAAGACACCCACTGCAAACAGCTCCACTAGACACCCAAGATACCCACTGTGAACAGCTCCACTAGACATCCGAGGCACCCAATGTGAATGCCCAAGCTAGATACCCGAGGCACCCACTGTGAACAGCTTCACTAGATACCTGAAGCACCCACTGTGAACACCCAAGCTAGACACCCAAGGCTCTCACTGAACAGCTCCACTAGACACCCAAGGCACAAACTGCCAACAGCTCCACTAGACACCCGAGGCACCCACTGTGAACAGCCCCACTAGACACCCGAGGCACCCACTGCAAACAGCTCCACTAGACACCCGAGGCACCCACTGTGAACAGCTCCACTAGACACCCAAGGCACCCAATGTGAACAGCTCCACTAGACATCCGAGGCACCCAATGTGAATGCCCAAGCTAGATACCCGAGGCACCCACTGTGAACAGCTTCACTAGATACCTGAGGCACCCACTGTGAACACCCAAGCTAGACACCCAAGGCTCTCACTGAACAGCTCCACTAGACACCCAAGGCACAAACTGCCAACAGCTCCACTAGACACCCGAGGCACCCACTGTGAACATCTCCACTAGACACCCAAGGCACCCAATGTGAACATCTCCACTGGACACCCGAGGCACCCACTGCAAACAGCTCCTCTAGACACCCAAGCCACCCACAGCAAACAGCTCCACTAGACACTCAAGACACCCACTGCAAACAGCTCCACTAGACACCCAAGATACCCACTGTGAACAGCCCCGCTAGACACCCGAGGCACCCATTGTGAACAGCCCCGCTAGACACCCGTGGCACCCACTGCGAACAGCTCCATTAAGCACCCAAGGCACCCACTGTGAACAGCTCCACTAGACACCCGAGGCATCCACCATGAGCATCCCTACTAGAGACCCGAAGCACCTGCTGTGAACAGCCCCGCTAGACACCGAGGTACCCACCGCGAACAGCTCCACTAGACACCCGAGGCACACACTGTGAACAGCTCCACTAGATAACCGCAGCACCCACTGTGAACAGCTCCACTAGACACTCATGGCACGCACTCTGAAGAGCTCCACTAGACACCCGAGCCACCCACTGCAAACAGCTCCTCTAGACACCCAAGCCACCCACAGCAAACAGCTCCACTAGACACTCAAGACACCCACTGCAAACAGCTCCACTAGACACCCGAGGCACCCACTGTGAACAGCTCCACTAGACACCCAAGGCACCCAATGTGAACAGCTCCACTAGACATCCGAGGCACCCAATGTGAATGCCCAAGCTAGATACCCGAGGCACCCAATGTGAACAGCTTCACTAGATACCTGAGGCACCCACTGTGAACACCCAAGCTAGACACCCAAGGCTCTCACTGAACAGCTCCTCTAGACACCCAAGCCACTCACAGCAAACAGCTCCACTAGACACTCAAGACACCCACTGCAAAGAGCTCCACTAGATACCCGATGCACCCTCTGCGAACTGCTCAACTAGACACCCGAGGCACCCACTGTGAACAGCTCCACTAGACAGCTGAGGCACCCAATGTGAACAGCACCGCTAGACACCCGAGGCACCCAAAGTGAACAGCCCCGTTAGACAGCCGAGGCACACACTGCAAACAGCTCCGCTAGACACCCGAGGCACCCACTCTGAACAGCCCCACTAGACACCCGAGGCACCCACCGCGAACAGCTCCACTAGACACCCGAGGCACACACTGTGAACAGCTCCACTAGATAACCGCAGCACCCATTGTGAACAGCTCCACTAGACACTCATGGCACGCACTCTGAAGAGCTCCACTAGACACCCGAGCCACCCACTGCAAACAGCTCCTCTAGACACCCAAGCCACCCACAGCAAACAGCTCCACGAGACACTCAAGACACCCACTGCAAACAGCTCCACTAGACACCCGAGGCACCCACTGTGAACAGCTCCACTAGACACCCAAGGCACCCAATGTGAACAGCTCCACTAGACATCCGAGGCACCCAATGTGAATGGCCAAGCTAGATACCCGAGGCACCCACTGTGAACAGCTTCACTAGATACCTGAGGCACCCACTGTAAACACCCAAGCTAGATACCCAAATCTCTCACTGTGAACAGCTCCACTAGACACCCAAGGCACAAACTGCCAACAGCTCCACTAGACACCCGAGGCACCCACTGTGAACAGCCCCACTAGACACCCGAGGCACCCACTGCAAACAGCTCCACTAGACACCCGAGGCACCCACTGTGAACAGCTCCACTAGACACCCAAGGCACCCAATGTGAACATCTCCACTGGACACCCGAGGCACCCACTGTGAACAGCTCCACTAAACACCCGAGGCATCCACCATGAGCATCCCGACTAGAGACCCGAAGCACCTGCTGTGAACAACCCCGCTAGACACCGAGGCACCCACTGCCTACAGCCCCACTAGACACCCGAGGCTCCCACAGTGAACAGCTCCACGAGAAACCCGAGGCACCAACTGTGAACAGCTCCACTAGACACCGAGGCACCCACTGCCTACAGCCCCACTAGACACCCGAGGCACCCACTGTGAACAGTTCCACCAGACACCCAAGGGACCCACTGTGAACAGATCCACTAGACACCCGAAGCAACAACTGCGAACAACCCCACTAGACACCCGATGCAGCCACTGTGAACTGCCACACTAGACACCCGAGTCACCCACGGCGGAACAGCTCCACTAGACACCCAAGACACCCACTGTGAGTAGCTCCACTAGACACCCGAGGCACCCATTGTGAGCAGCCCCAATAGACACCCGAGAAATCCACTGTGAACAGGTTCATTAGACACTTGAGGCACCAACTGTGAACAGCTCCACTAGACACCCGAGGCACCCACTGTGAACAGCCCCGCTAGACACCCGAGGCACCCACTGTGAACAGCTCCACTAGACACACGAGGCACCAACCGGGAACAGCTCCACTAGACACGCGAGGCACCCAATGTGAACAGCCCCGCTAGGCACCCGAGGCACCCATTGTGAGCAGGATGGCGTGACACCCAAGGCACCCACTGCATAGAGCTCCACTGGACACCCGAGGCACCCAGTGCAAACATCACTAGATACCCGAGGCACCCACTGCAAACAACTCCACTAGACACCCGAGGCACCCACTGCAAACAACTCCACTAGATACCCGAGGCACCTACTGCAAAGAGCTCCACTAGATACCCGATGCACACTCTGCGAACAGCTCAACTAGACACCCGAGGCACCCACTGCAAACAGCTCCACTAGACACCCAAGCCACCCACTGCAAACAGCTCCACTAGACACTCAAGACACCCACTGCAAACAGCTACACTAGACACCCGAGATACCCACTGTGAACAGCCCCGCTAGACACCCGAGGCACCCACTGCAAACAACTCCACTAGACACCCAAGGCACCCACTGCAAAGAGCTCCACTAGATACCCGATGCACACTCTGCGAACAGCTCAACTAGACACCCGAGGCACCCACTGTGAACAGCTCCACTAGACAGCCAAGGCACCCATTGTGAGCAGCACCGGTGGACATCTGAAGCACCCACTGCAAACAACTCCACTAGACACCCGAGACACCCACTGCATACAGCTCCACTAGACACCCGAGGCACACACTGTGAACAGCCAGGCTAGACACCCGAGGTATCCACTGTGAACAGCTCCACTAGACACCCTAGGTAACCACTGTCAGCAGCTCCATAGACACCCAAGGCACCCACTGTGATCAGCCCCGCGAGACACCCGAGGCACCCACTCTGAAGATCTCCGCTAGACAAACGAGTCTCCCACTGTGAACAGCTCCACGAGACACCCGAGACACCCACTGTGAACAGCTCCACTAGACACCCAAGGCACCCACTGTGAACAGCTCCACTAGATACCCGAGGCACCCTCTGCGAACAGCTCCACTAGACACCCGAGGCACCCATTGCGAACAGCTTCACTAGACAGCCGAGGCACCCATTGTGAGCAGCACAGCTGGACACCCGAAGCACCCACTGCAAACAGCTCCACTAGACACCCGAGACACCCACTGTGAACAGCCAGGCTAGACACCCGAGGTATCCACTGTGAACAGCTCCACTAGACACCCTAGGCAACCACTGCAAACAGCTCCACTAGACACCCGATGCAGCCACTGTGAACAGCCACGCTAGACACCCGAGTCACCCACTGCGGAACAGCTCCACTAGCCACCCAAGACACCCACTGTGAGTAGCTCCACTAGACATCCGAGCCACCCACTGTGAGCAGCCCCACTAGACACCCGAGCCACCCACTGTGAACAGTCCCGCTAAACACCAGATGCAACCACTGTGAGCAGCCCTGCTAGACACCAGAGGAACCCACTGTGAACAGCTTCATTAGACACCTGAAGCTCCAACTGTGAACAGCTACACTAGACACCCGAGGAACCCACTGTGAACAGCCCCGCTAGACAACCGAGGCACCCACAGTGAACAGCCCCGCTAGACACCCGAGGCACCCACTGTGAACAGCTCCACTAGACACCCGAGGCACCCACTGTGAACATCTCCACTGGACACCCGAGGCACCCACTGCAAACAGCTCCACTAGACACCCAAGCCACCCACTGCAAACAGCTCCACTAGACACTCAAGACACCCACTGCAAACAGCTACACTAGACACCCGAGATACCCACTGTGAACAGCCCCGCTAGACACCCGAGGCACCCACTGCAAACAACTCCACTAGACACCCAAGGCACCCACTGCAAAGAGCTCCACTAGATACCCGATGCACACTCTGCGAACAGCTCAACTAGACACCCGAGGCACCCACTGTGAACAGCTCCACTAGACAGCCAAGGCACCCATTGTGAGCAGCACCGGTGGACATCTGAAGCACCCACTGCAAACAGCTCCACTAGACACCCGAGACACCCACTGCATACAGCTCCACTAGACACCCGAGGCACACACTGTGAACAGCCAGGCTAGACACCCGAGGTATCCACTGTGAACAGCTCCACTAGACACCCTAGGTAACCACTGTCAGCAGCTCCATAGACACCCAAGGCACCCACTGTGATCAGCCCCGCGAGACACCCGAGGCACCCACTCTGAAGATCTCCGCTAGACAAACGAGTCTCCCACTGTGAACAGCTCCACGAGACACCCGAGACACCCACTGTGAACAGCTCCACTAGACACCCAAGGCACCCACTGTGAACAGCTCCACTAGATACCCGAGGCACCCTCTGCGAACAGCTCCACTAGACACCCGAGGCACCCATTGCGAACAGCTTCACTAGACAGCCGAGGCACCCATTGTGAGCAGCACAGCTGGACACCCGAAGCACCCACTGCAAACAGCTCCACTAGACACCCGAGACACCCACTGTGAACAGCCAGGCTAGACACCCGAGGTATCCACTGTGAACAGCTCCACTAGACACCCTAGGCAACCACTGCAAACAGCTCCACTAGACACCCGATGCAGCCACTGTGAACAGCCACGCTAGACACCCGAGTCACCCACTGCGGAACAGCTCCACTAGCCACCCAAGACACCCACTGTGAGTAGCTCCACTAGACATCCGAGCCACCCACTGTGAGCAGCCCCACTAGACACCCGAGCCACCCACTGTGAACAGTCCCGCTAAACACCAGATGCAACCACTGTGAGCAGCCCTGCTAGACACCAGAGGAACCCACTGTGAACAGCTTCATTAGACACCTGAAGCTCCAACTGTGAACAGCTACACTAGACACCCGAGGAACCCACTGTGAACAGCCCCGCTAGACAACCGAGGCACCCACAGTGAACAGCCCCGCTAGACACCCGAGGCACCCACTGTGAACAGCTCCACTAGACACCCGAGGCACCCACTGTGAACATCTCCACTGGACACCCGAGGCACCCACTGCAAACAGCTCCACTAGACACCCAAGCCACCCACTGCAAACAGCTCCACTAGACACTCAAGACACCCACTGCAAACAGCTACACTAGACACCCGAGATACCCACTGTGAACAGCCCCGCTAGACACCCGAGGCACCCACTGTGAACAGCCCCGCTAGACACCCATGGCACCCACTGCGAACAGCTCCATTAAGCACCCAAGGCACCCACTGTGAACATCTCCACTGGACACCCGAGGCACCCACTGCAAACAGCTCCACTATACACCCAAGCCACCCACTGCAAACAGCTCCACTAGACACTCAAGACACCCACTGCAAACAGCTCCACTAGACACCCGAGATACCCACTGTGAACAGCCCCGCTAGACACCCGAGGCACCCACTGTGAACAGCCCCGCTAGACACCCATGGCACCCACTGCGAACAGCTCCATTAAGCACCCAAGGCACCCACTGCGAACAGCTCCATTAAGCACCCAAGGCACCCACTGTGAACAGCACCACTAGACACCCGAGGCATCCACCATGAGCATCCCTGCTAGAGACCCGAAGCACCTGCTGTGAACAGCCCCGCTAGACACCGAGGCACCCAATGTGAATAGCCACATTAGACACCCGAGACTCCCACTGCCTAGAGTCCCACTAGACACCCGAGGAACCCTCTGCAATCAGCTCCACTAGACCCCCGAGATACCCATTGTGAGCAGCCCAGCTAGACACCCGAGGCATACACTGCAAACTGCTCCACTAGACACCCGAGGCACCCATGTGAACAGCCCCAATAGACACCCGAGGCACCCACTGTGAACAGCCCCGCTAGACACCCGAGGCACCCACTGTGAACAGGATGGCATGACACCTGAGGCACCCACTGCAAAGAGCTCCACTGGACACCCGAGGCACCCACTGCAAACAGCTCCACTAGACACCCGAGGCACCCAGTGCAAACATCTCCACTAGATACCCGAGGCACCCACTGCAAACAACTCCACTAGACACCCGAGGCACCCACTGCAAACAGCTCCACTAGACACCCGAGGCACACACTGTGAACAGCTCCACTAGATAACCGCAGCACCCACTGTGAACAGCTCCACTAGACACTCATGGCACGCACTCTGAAGAGCTCCACTAGACACCCGAGCCACCCACTGCAAACAGCTCCTCTAGACACCCAAGCCACCCACAGCAAACAGCTCCACTAGACACTCAAGACACCCACTGCAAACAGCTCCACTAGACACCCGAGGCACCCACTGTGAACAGCTCCACTAGACACCCAAGGCACCCAATGTGAACAGCTCCACTAGACATCCGAGGCACCCAATGTGAATGCCCAAGCTAGATACCCGAGGCACCCACTGTGAACAGCTTCACTAGATACCTGAGGCACCCACTGTGAACACCCAAGCTAGACACCCAAGGCTCTCACTGAACAGCTCCACTAGACACCCAAGGCACAAACTGCCAACAGCTCCACTAGACACCCGAGGCACCCACTGTGAACAGCCCAACTAGACACCCGAGGCACCCACTGCAAACAGCTCCACTAGACACCCGAGGCACCCACTGTGAACAGCTCCACCTGACACCCAAGGCACCCAATGTGAACATCTCCACTGGACACCCGAGGCACCCACTGCAAACAGCTCCTCTAGACACCCAAGCCACCCACAGCAAACAGCTCCACTAGACACTCAAGACACCCACTGCAAACAGCTCCACTAGACACCCAAGATACCCACTGTGAACAGCCCCGCTAGACACCCGAGGCACCCATTGTGAACAGCCCCGCTAGACACCCGTGGCATCCACTGCGAACAGCTCCATTAAGCACCCAAGGCACCCACTGTGAACAGCTCCACTAGACACCCGAGGCATCCACCATGAGCATCCCTACTAGAGACCCGAAGCACCTGCTGTGAACAGCCCCGCTAGACACCGAGGCACCCACCGCGAACAGCTCCACTAGACACCCGAGGCACACACTGTGAACAGCTCCACTAGATAACCGCAGCACCCACTGTGAACAGCTCCACTAGACACTCATGGCACGCACTCTGAAGAGCTCCACTAGACACCCGAGCCACCCACTGCAAACAGCTCCTCTAGACACCCAAGCCACCCACAGCAAACAGCTACACTAGACACTCAAGACACCCACTGCAAACAGCTCCACTAGACACCCGAGGCACCCACTGTGAACAGCTCCACTAGACACCCAAGGCACCCAATGTGAACAGCTCCACTAGACATCCGAGGCACCCAATGTGAATGCCCAAGCTAGATACCCGAGGCACCCACTGTGAACAGCTTCACTAGATACCTGAGGCACCCACTGTGAACACCCAAGCTAGACACCCAAGGCTCTCACTGAACAGCTCCACTAGACACCCAAGGCACAAACTGCCAACAGCTCCACTAGACACCCGAGGCACCCACTGCAAACAGCTCCACTAGACACCCGAGGCACCCACTGTGAACAGCTCCACTAGACACCCAAGGCACCCAATGTGAACATCTCCACTAGACACCCGAGGCACCCACTGCAAACAGCTCCACTAGACACCCGAGGCACCCACTGTGAACAGCTCCACTAGACACCCAAGGCACCCACTGTGATCAGCCCCGCGAGACACCCGAGGCACCCACTCTGAAGATCTCCGCTAGACAAACGAGTCTCCCACTGTGAACAGCTCCACGAGACACCCGAGACACCCACTGTGAACAGCTCCACTAGACACCCAAGGCACCCACTGTGAACAGCTCCACTAGATACCCGAGGCACCCTCTGCGAACAGCTCCACTAGACACCCGAGGCACCCATTGCGAACAGCTTCACTAGACAGCCGAGGCACCCATTGTGAGCAGCACAGCTGGACACCCGAAGCACCCACTGCAAACAGCTCCACTAGACACCCGAGACACCCACTGTGAACAGCCAGGCTAGACACCCGAGGTATCCACTGTGAACAGCTCCACTAGACACCCTAGGCAACCACTGCAAACAGCTCCACTAGACACCCGATGCAGCCACTGTGAACAGCCACGCTAGACACCCGAGTCACCCACTGCGGAACAGCTCCACTAGCCACCCAAGACACCCACTGTGAGTAGCTCCACTAGACATCCGAGCCACCCACTGTGAGCAGCCCCACTAGACACCCGAGCCACCCACTGTGAACAGTCCCGCTAAACACCAGATGCAACCACTGTGAGCAGCCCTGCTAGACACCAGAGGAACCCACTGTGAACAGCTTCATTAGACACCTGAAGCTCCAACTGTGAACAGCTACACTAGACACCCGAGGAACCCACTGTGAACAGCCCCGCTAGACAACCGAGGCACCCACAGTGAACAGCCCCGCTAGACACCCGAGGCACCCACTGTGAACAGCTCCACTAGACACCCGAGGCACCCACTGTGAACATCTCCACTGGACACCCGAGGCACCCACTGCAAACAGCTCCACTAGACACCCAAGCCACCCACTGCAAACAGCTCCACTAGACACTCAAGACACCCACTGCAAACAGCTACACTAGACACCCGAGATACCCACTGTGAACAGCCCCGCTAGACACCCGAGGCACCCACTGTGAACAGCCCCGCTAGACACCCATGGCACCCACTGCGAACAGCTCCATTAAGCACCCAAGGCACCCACTGTGAACATCTCCACTGGACACCCGAGGCACCCACTGCAAACAGCTCCACTATACACCCAAGCCACCCACTGCAAACAGCTCCACTAGACACTCAAGACACCCACTGCAAACAGCTCCACTAGACACCCGAGATACCCACTGTGAACAGCCCCGCTAGACACCCGAGGCACCCACTGTGAACAGCCCCGCTAGACACCCATGGCACCCACTGCGAACAGCTCCATTAAGCACCCAAGGCACCCACTGTGAACATCTCCACTGGACACCCGAGGCACCCACTGCAAACAGCTCCACTATACACCCAAGCCACCCACTGCAAACAGCTCCACTAGACACTCAAGACACCCACTGCAAACAGCTCCACTAGACACCCGAGATACCCACTGTGAACAGCCCCGCTAGACACCCAAGGCACCCACTGTGAACAGCCCCGCTAGACACCCATGGCACCCACTGCGAACAGCTCCATTAAGCACCCAAGGCACCCACTGTGAACAGCACCACTAGACACCTGAGGCATCCACCATGAGCATCCCTGCTAGAGACCCGAAGCACCTGCTGTGAACAGCCCCGCTAGACACCGAGGCACCCAATGTGAATAGCCACATTAGACACCCGAGACTCCCACTGCCTAGAGTCCCACTAGACACCCGAGGAACCCTCTGCAATCAGCTCCACTAGACCCCCGAGATACCCATTGTGAGCAGCCCAGCTAGACACCCGAGGCATACACTGCAAACTGCTCCACTAGACACCCGAGGCACCCATGTGAACAGCCCCAATAGACACCCGAGGCACCCACTGTGAACAGCCCCGCTAGACACCCGAGGCACCCACTGTGAACAGGATGGCATGACACCTGAGGCACCCACTGCAAAGAGCTTCACTGGACACCCGAGGCACCCACTGCAAACAGCTCCACTAGACACCCGAGGCACCCAGTGCAAACATCTCCACTAGATACCCGAGGCACCCACTGCAAACAACTCCACTAGACACCCGAGGCACCCACTGCAAACAGCTCCACTAGACACCCGAGGCACACACTGTGAACAGCTCCACTAGATAACCGCAGCACCCACTGTGAACAGCTCCACTAGACACTCATGGCACGCACTCTGAAGAGCTCCACTAGACACCCGAGCCACCCACTGCAAACAGCTCCTCTAGACACCCAAGCCACCCACAGCAAACAGCTCCACTAGACACTCAAGACACCCACTGCAAACAGCTCCACTAGACACCCGAGGCACCCACTGTGAACAGCTCCACTAGACACCCAAGGCACCCAATGTGAACAGCTCCACTAGACATCCGAGGCACCCAATGTGAATGCCCAAGCTAGATACCCGAGGCACCCACTGTGAACAGCTTCACTAGATACCTGAGGCACCCACTGTGAACACCCAAGCTAGACACCCAAGGCTCTCACTGAACAGCTCCACTAGACACCCAAGGCACAAACTGCCAACAGCTCCACTAGACACCCGAGGCACCCACTGTGAACAGCCCAACTAGACACCCGAGGCACCCACTGCAAACAGCTCCACTAGACACCCGAGGCACCCACTGTGAACAGCTCCACCTGACACCCAAGGCACCCAATGTGAACATCTCCACTGGACACCCGAGGCACCCACTGCAAACAGCTCCTCTAGACACCCAAGCCACCCACAGCAAACAGCTCCACTAGACACTCAAGACACCCACTGCAAACAGCTCCACTAGACACCCAAGATACCCACTGTGAACAGCCCCGCTAGACACCCGAGGCACCCATTGTGAACAGCCCCGCTAGACACCCGTGGCATCCACTGCGAACTGCTCCATTAAGCACCCAAGGCACCCACTGTGAACAGCTCCACTAGACACCCGAGGCATCCACCATGAGCATCCCTACTAGAGACCCGAAGCACCTGCTGTGAACAGCCCCGCTAGACACCGAGGCACCCACCGCGAACAGCTCCACTAGACACCCGAGGCACACACTGTGAACAGCTCCACTAGATAACCGCAGCACCCACTGTGAACAGCTCCACTAGACACTCATGGCACGCACTCTGAAGAGCTCCACTAGACACCCGAGCCACCCACTGCAAACAGCTCCTCTAGACACCCAAGCCACCCACAGCAAACAGCTACACTAGACACTCAAGACACCCACTGCAAACAGCTCCACTAGACACCCGAGGCACCCACTGTGAACAGCTCCACTAGACACCCAAGGCACCCAATGTGAACA
Source organism: Isurus oxyrinchus (assembly GCA_026770705.1). NCBI lineage: Eukaryota > Metazoa > Chordata > Chondrichthyes > Lamniformes > Lamnidae > Isurus > Isurus oxyrinchus. Next base: position 73,915 of record JANJGN010001508.1, read on the forward strand.
GCTCCACTAGACATCCGAGGCACCCAATGTGAATGCCCAAGCTAGATACCCGAGGCACCCACTGTGAACAGCTTCACTAGATACCTGAGGCACCCACTGTGAACACCCAAGCTAGACACCCAAGGCTCTCACTGAACAGCTCCACTAGACACCCAAGGCACAAACTGCCAACAGCTCCACTAGACACCCGAGGCACCCACTGCAAACAGCTCCACTAGACACCCGAGGCACCCACTGTGAACAGCTCCACTAGACACCCAAGGCACCCAATGTGAACATCTCCACTGGACACCCGAGGCACCCACAGCAAACAGCTCCTCTAGACACCCAAGCCACCCACAGCAAACAGCTCCACTAGACACTCAAGACACCCACTGCAAACAGCTCCACTAGACACCCAAGATACCCAATGTGAACAGCCCCGCTAGACACCCGTGGCACCCACTGCGAACAGCTCCATTAAGCACCCAAGGCACCCACTGTGAACAGCTCCACTAGACACCCGAGGCATCCACCATGAGCATCCCTACTAGAGACCCGAAGCACCTGCTGTGAACAGCCCCGCTAGACACCGAGGTACCCACCGCGAACAGCTCCACTAGACACCCGAGGCACACACTGTGAACAGCTCCACTAGACACTCATGGCACGCACTCTGAAGAGCTCCACTAGACACCCGAGCCACCCACTGCAAACAGCTCCTCTAGACACCCAAGCCACCCACAGCAAACAGCTCCACTAGACACTCAAGACACCCACTGCAAACAGCTCCACTAGACACCCGAGGCACCCACTGTGAACAGCTCCACTAGACACCCAAGGCACCCAATGTGAACAGCTCCACTAGACATCCGAGGCACCCAATGTGAATGCCCAAGCTAGATACCCGAGGCACCCAATGTGAACAGCTTCACTAGATACCTGAGGCACCCACTGTGAACACCCAAGCTAGACACCCAAGGCTCTCACTGAACAGCTCCTCTAGACACCCAAGCCACTCACAGCAAACAGCTCCACTAGACACTCAAGACACCCACTGCAAAGAGCTCCACTAGATACCCGATGCACCCTCTGCGAACTGCTCAACTAGACACCCGAGGCACCCACTGTGAACAGCTCCACTAGACAGCTGAGGCACCCAATGTGAACAGCCCCGCTAGACACCCAAGGCACAAACAGCCAACAGCTCCACTAGACACCCGAGGCACCCACTGTGAACAGCCCCACTAGACACCCGAGGCACCCACTGCAAACAGCTCCACTAGACACCCGAGGCACCCACTGTGAACAGCTCCACTAGACACCCAAGGCACCCAATGTGAACGTCTCCACTGGACACCCGAGGCACCCACTGTGACCAGCTCCACTAAACACCCGAGGCATCCACCATGAGCATCCCGACTAGAGACCCGAAGCACCTGCTGTGAACAACCCCACTAGACACCGAGGCACCCACTGCCTACAGCCCCACTAGACACCCGAGGCACCCACTGTGAACAGTTCCACCAGACACCCAAGGGACCCACTGTGAACAGATCCACTAGACACCCGAAGCAACAACTGCGAACAACCCCACTAGACACCCGATGCAGCCACTGTGAACTGCCACACTAGACACCCGAGTCACCCACGGCGGAACAGCTCCACTAGACACCCAAGACACCCACTGTGAGTAGCTCCACTAGACACCCGAGGCACCCATTGTGAGCAGCCCCAATAGACACCCGAGAAATCCACTGTGAACAGGTTCATTAGACACTTGAGGCACCAACTGTGAACAGCTCCACTAGACACCCGAGGCACCCACTGTGAACAGCCCCGCTAGACACCCGAGGCACCCACTGTGAACAGCTCCACTAGACACACGAGGCACCAACCGGGAACAGCTCCACTAGACACGCGAGGCACCCAATGTGAACAGCCCCGCTAGGCACCCGAGGCACCCATTGTGAGCAGGATGGCGTGACACCCAAGGCATCCACTGCATAGAGCTCCACTGGACACCCGAGGCACCCAGTGCAAACATCACTAGATACCCGAGGCACCCACTGCAAACAACTCCACTAGACACCCGAGGCACCCACTGCAAACAACTCCACTAGATACCCGAGGCACCTACTGCAAAGAGCTCCACTAGATACCCGATGCACACTCTGCGAACAGCTCAACTAGACACCCGAGGCACCCACTGTGAACAGCTTCACTAGATACCTGAAGCACCCACTGTGAACACCCAAGCTAGACACCCAAGGCTCTCACTGAACAGCTCCACTAGACACCCAAGGCACAAACTGCCAACAGCCCCACTAGACACCCGAGGCACCCACCGCGAACAGCTCCACTAGACACCCGAGGCACCCACTGTGAACAGCCCCACTAGACACCCGAGGCACCCACTGCAAACAGCTCCACTAGACACCCGAGGCACCCACTGTGAACAGCTCCACCTGACACCCAAGGCACCCAATGTGAACATCTCCACTGGACACCCGAGGCACCCACTGCAAACAGCTCCTCTAGACACCCAAGCCACCCACAGCAAACAGCTCCACTAGACACTCAAGACACCCACTGCAAACAGCTCCACTAGACACCCAAGATACCCACTGTGAACAGCTCCACTAGACATCCGAGGCACCCAATGTGAATGCCCAAGCTAGATACCCGAGGCACCCACTGTGAACAGCTTCACTAGATACCTGAAGCACCCACTGTGAACACCCAAGCTAGACACCCAAGGCTCTCACTGAACAGCTCCACTAGACACCCAAGGCACAAACTGCCAACAGCTCCACTAGACACCCGAGGCACCCACTGTGAACAGCCCCACTAGACACCCGAGGCACCCACTGCAAACAGCTCCACTAGACACCCGAGGCACCCACTGTGAACAGCTCCACTAGACACCCAAGGCACCCAATGTGAACAGCTCCACTAGACATCCGAGGCACCCAATGTGAATGCCCAAGCTAGATACCCGAGGCACCCACTGTGAACAGCTTCACTAGATACCTGAGGCACCCACTGTGAACACCCAAGCTAGACACCCAAGGCTCTCACTGAACAGCTCCACTAGACACCCAAGGCACAAACTGCCAACAGCTCCACTAGACACCCGAGGCACCCACTGTGAACATCTCCACTAGACACCCAAGGCACCCAATGTGAACATCTCCACTGGACACCCGAGGCACCCACTGCAAACAGCTCCTCTAGACACCCAAGCCACCCACAGCAAACAGCTCCACTAGACACTCAAGACACCCACTGCAAACAGCTCCACTAGACACCCAAGATACCCACTGTGAACAGCCCCGCTAGACACCCGAGGCACCCATTGTGAACAGCCCCGCTAGACACCCGTGGCACCCACTGCGAACAGCTCCATTAAGCACCCAAGGCACCCACTGTGAACAGCTCCACTAGACACCCGAGGCATCCACCATGAGCATCCCTACTAGAGACCCGAAGCACCTGCTGTGAACAGCCCCGCTAGACACCGAGGTACCCACCGCGAACAGCTCCACTAGACACCCGAGGCACACACTGTGAACAGCTCCACTAGATAACCGCAGCACCCACTGTGAACAGCTCCACTAGACACTCATGGCACGCACTCTGAAGAGCTCCACTAGACACCCGAGCCACCCACTGCAAACAGCTCCTCTAGACACCCAAGCCACCCACAGCAAACAGCTCCACTAGACACTCAAGACACCCACTGCAAACAGCTCCACTAGACACCCGAGGCACCCACTGTGAACAGCTCCACTAGACACCCAAGGCACCCAATGTGAACAGCTCCACTAGACATCCGAGGCACCCAATGTGAATGCCCAAGCTAGATACCCGAGGCACCCAATGTGAACAGCTTCACTAGATACCTGAGGCACCCACTGTGAACACCCAAGCTAGACACCCAAGGCTCTCACTGAACAGCTCCTCTAGACACCCAAGCCACTCACAGCAAACAGCTCCACTAGACACTCAAGACACCCACTGCAAAGAGCTCCACTAGATACCCGATGCACCCTCTGCGAACTGCTCAACTAGACACCCGAGGCACCCACTGTGAACAGCTCCACTAGACAGCTGAGGCACCCAATGTGAACAGCACCGCTAGACACCCGAGGCACCCAAAGTGAACAGCCCCGTTAGACAGCCGAGGCACACACTGCAAACAGCTCCGCTAGACACCCGAGGCACCCACTCTGAACAGCCCCACTAGACACCCGAGGCACCCACCGCGAACAGCTCCACTAGACACCCGAGGCACACACTGTGAACAGCTCCACTAGATAACCGCAGCACCCATTGTGAACAGCTCCACTAGACACTCATGGCACGCACTCTGAAGAGCTCCACTAGACACCCGAGCCACCCACTGCAAACAGCTCCTCTAGACACCCAAGCCACCCACAGCAAACAGCTCCACGAGACACTCAAGACACCCACTGCAAACAGCTCCACTAGACACCCGAGGCACCCACTGTGAACAGCTCCACTAGACACCCAAGGCACCCAATGTGAACAGCTCCACTAGACATCCGAGGCACCCAATGTGAATGGCCAAGCTAGATACCCGAGGCACCCACTGTGAACAGCTTCACTAGATACCTGAGGCACCCACTGTAAACACCCAAGCTAGATACCCAAATCTCTCACTGTGAACAGCTCCACTAGACACCCAAGGCACAAACTGCCAACAGCTCCACTAGACACCCGAGGCACCCACTGTGAACAGCCCCACTAGACACCCGAGGCACCCACTGCAAACAGCTCCACTAGACACCCGAGGCACCCACTGTGAACAGCTCCACTAGACACCCAAGGCACCCAATGTGAACATCTCCACTGGACACCCGAGGCACCCACTGTGAACAGCTCCACTAAACACCCGAGGCATCCACCATGAGCATCCCGACTAGAGACCCGAAGCACCTGCTGTGAACAACCCCGCTAGACACCGAGGCACCCACTGCCTACAGCCCCACTAGACACCCGAGGCTCCCACAGTGAACAGCTCCACGAGAAACCCGAGGCACCAACTGTGAACAGCTCCACTAGACACCGAGGCACCCACTGCCTACAGCCCCACTAGACACCCGAGGCACCCACTGTGAACAGTTCCACCAGACACCCAAGGGACCCACTGTGAACAGATCCACTAGACACCCGAAGCAACAACTGCGAACAACCCCACTAGACACCCGATGCAGCCACTGTGAACTGCCACACTAGACACCCGAGTCACCCACGGCGGAACAGCTCCACTAGACACCCAAGACACCCACTGTGAGTAGCTCCACTAGACACCCGAGGCACCCATTGTGAGCAGCCCCAATAGACACCCGAGAAATCCACTGTGAACAGGTTCATTAGACACTTGAGGCACCAACTGTGAACAGCTCCACTAGACACCCGAGGCACCCACTGTGAACAGCCCCGCTAGACACCCGAGGCACCCACTGTGAACAGCTCCACTAGACACACGAGGCACCAACCGGGAACAGCTCCACTAGACACGCGAGGCACCCAATGTGAACAGCCCCGCTAGGCACCCGAGGCACCCATTGTGAGCAGGATGGCGTGACACCCAAGGCACCCACTGCATAGAGCTCCACTGGACACCCGAGGCACCCAGTGCAAACATCACTAGATACCCGAGGCACCCACTGCAAACAACTCCACTAGACACCCGAGGCACCCACTGCAAACAACTCCACTAGATACCCGAGGCACCTACTGCAAAGAGCTCCACTAGATACCCGATGCACACTCTGCGAACAGCTCAACTAGACACCCGAGGCACCCACTGCAAACAGCTCCACTAGACACCCAAGCCACCCACTGCAAACAGCTCCACTAGACACTCAAGACACCCACTGCAAACAGCTACACTAGACACCCGAGATACCCACTGTGAACAGCCCCGCTAGACACCCGAGGCACCCACTGCAAACAACTCCACTAGACACCCAAGGCACCCACTGCAAAGAGCTCCACTAGATACCCGATGCACACTCTGCGAACAGCTCAACTAGACACCCGAGGCACCCACTGTGAACAGCTCCACTAGACAGCCAAGGCACCCATTGTGAGCAGCACCGGTGGACATCTGAAGCACCCACTGCAAACAGCTCCACTAGACACCCGAGACACCCACTGCATACAGCTCCACTAGACACCCGAGGCACACACTGTGAACAGCCAGGCTAGACACCCGAGGTATCCACTGTGAACAGCTCCACTAGACACCCTAGGTAACCACTGTCAGCAGCTCCATAGACACCCAAGGCACCCACTGTGATCAGCCCCGCGAGACACCCGAGGCACCCACTCTGAAGATCTCCGCTAGACAAACGAGTCTCCCACTGTGAACAGCTCCACGAGACACCCGAGACACCCACTGTGAACAGCTCCACTAGACACCCAAGGCACCCACTGTGAACAGCTCCACTAGATACCCGAGGCACCCTCTGCGAACAGCTCCACTAGACACCCGAGGCACCCATTGCGAACAGCTTCACTAGACAGCCGAGGCACCCATTGTGAGCAGCACAGCTGGACACCCGAAGCACCCACTGCAAACAGCTCCACTAGACACCCGAGACACCCACTGTGAACAGCCAGGCTAGACACCCGAGGTATCCACTGTGAACAGCTCCACTAGACACCCTAGGCAACCACTGCAAACAGCTCCACTAGACACCCGATGCAGCCACTGTGAACAGCCACGCTAGACACCCGAGTCACCCACTGCGGAACAGCTCCACTAGCCACCCAAGACACCCACTGTGAGTAGCTCCACTAGACATCCGAGCCACCCACTGTGAGCAGCCCCACTAGACACCCGAGCCACCCACTGTGAACAGTCCCGCTAAACACCAGATGCAACCACTGTGAGCAGCCCTGCTAGACACCAGAGGAACCCACTGTGAACAGCTTCATTTGACACCTGAAGCTCCAACTGTGAACAGCTACACTAGACACCCGAGGAACCCACTGTGAACAGCCCCGCTAGACAACCGAGGCACCCACGGTGAACAGCCCCGCTAGACACCCGAGGCACCCACTGTGAACTGCTCCACTAGACACCCGAGGCACCCACTGTGAACATCTCCACTGGACACCCGAGGCACCCACTGCAAACAGCTCCACTAGACACCCGAGGCACCCACTGTGAACATCTCCACTGGACACCCAAGCCACCCACTGCAAACAGCTCCACTAGACACTCAAGACACCCACTGCAAACAGCTACACTAGACACCCGAGATACCCACTGTGAACAGCCCCGCTAGACACCCGAGGCACCCACTGTGAACAGCCCCGCTAGACACCCATGGCACCCACTGCGAACAGCTCCATTAAGCACCCAAGGCACCCACTGTGAACATCTCCACTGGACACCCGACGCACCCACTGCAAACAGCTCCACTATACACCCAAGCCACCCACTGCAAACAGCTCCACTAGACACTCAAGACACCCACTGCAAACAGCTCCACTAGACACCCGAGATACCCACTGTGAACAGCCCCGCTAGACACCCGAGGCACCCACTGTGAACAGCCCCGCTAGACACCCATGGCACCCACTGCGAACAGCTCCATTAAGCACCCAAGGCACCCACTGTGAACATCTCCACTGGACACCCGAGGCACCCACTGCAAACAGCTCCACTATACACCCAAGCCACCCACTGCAAACAGCTCCACTAGACACTCAAGACACCCACTGCAAACAGCTCCACTAGACACCCGAGATACCCACTGTGAACAGCCCCGCTAGACACCCAAGGCACCCACTGTGAACAGCCCCGCTAGACACCCATGGCACCCACTGCGAACAGCTCCATTAAGCACCCAAGGCACCCACTGTGAACAGCACCACTAGACACCCGAGGCATCCACCATGAGCATCCCTGCTAGAGACCCGAAGCACCTGCTGTGAACAGCCCCGCTAGACACCGAGGCACCCAATGTGAATAGCCACATTAGACACCCGAGACTCCCACTGCCTAGAGTCCCACTAGACACCCGAGGAACCCTCTGCGATCAGCTCCACTAGACCCCCGAGATACCCATTGTGAGCAGCCCAGCTAGACACCCGAGGCATACACTGCAAACTGCTCCACTAGACACCCGAGGCACCCATGTGAACAGCCCCAATAGACACCCGAGGCACCCACTGTGAACAGCCCCGCTAGACACCCGAGGCACCCACTGTGAACAGGATGGCATGACACCTGAGGCACCCACTGCAAAGAGCTCCACTGGACACCCGAGGCACCCACTGCAAACAGCTCCACTAGACACCCGAGGCACCCAGTGCAAACATCTCCACTAGATACCCGAGGCACCCACTGCAAACAACTCCACTAGACACCCGAGGCACCCACTGCAAACAGCTCCACTAGATACCCGAGGCACCCACTGCGAACAGCTCCACTAGACACCCAAGGCACCCACTGCAAAGAGCTCCACTAGATACCCGATGCACCCTCTGCGAACAGCTCAACTAGACACCAGAGGCACCCACTGTGAACAGCTCCACTAGACAGCCGAGGCACCCATTGTGAGCAGCACCGTTGGACATCTGAAGCACCCACTGCAAACAGCTCCACTAGACACCCGAGACACCCACTGCATACAGCTCCACTAGACACCCGAGGCACACACTGTGAACAGCCAGGCTAGACACCCGAAGTATCCACTGTGAACAGCTCCACTAGACAACCTAGGTAACCACTGTGAGCAGCTCCATAGACACCCAAGGCACCCACTGCGATCAGCCCCGCTAGACACCCGAGGCACCCACTCTGAAGAGCTCCGCTAGACAAACGAGTCTCCCACTGTGAACAGCTCCACGAGACACCCGAGACACCCACTGTGAACAGCTCCACTAGACACCCGAGGCACCCACTGAGAACAGCTCCACTAGACACCCGAGACACCCAATGTGAACAGTTCCACTAGACACCCGAGGCAACCACTGCGAACAGTTCCACTAGACACCCAAGGCACCCACTGTGAACAGCTCCACTAGATACCCGATACACCCTCTTGCGAACAGCTCCACTGGACACCCGAGGCACCCATTGTGAGCAGCACCGCTGGACACCCGAAGCACCCACTGCAAACAGCTCCACTAGACATCCGAGACACCCACTGTGAACAGACAGGCTAGACACCCGAGGTATCCACTGTGAACAGCTCCACTAGACACCCTAGGCAACCACTGTGAGCAGCTCCACTAGACACCTGAAGCAACATCTGCGAACAACCCCACTAGACACCCGATGCAGCCACTGTGAACAGCCACGCTAGACACCCGAGTCACCCACTGCGGAACAGCTCCACTAGCCACCCAAGACACCCACTGTGAGTAGCTCCACTAGACACCCGAGCCACCCACTGTGAGCAGCCCCACTAGACACCCGAGCCACCCACTGTGAACAGTCCCGCTAGACACCCGAGGCACCCACTGTGAACAGACCCGCTAGACACCCGAGGCACCCACTGTGAACAGCTCCACTAGACACCCAAGGCACCCACTGTGAACATCTCCACTGGACACCCGAGGCACCCACTGCAAACAGCTCCACTAGACACCCAAGCCACCCACTGCAAACAGCTCCACTAGACACTCAAGACACCCACTGCAAACAGCTCCACTAGACACCCGAGATACCCACTGTGAACAGCCATGCTAGACACCCGAGGCACCCACTGTGAACAGCCCCACTAGACACCCGTGGCACCCACTGCGAACAGCTCCATTAAGCACCCAAGGCACCCACTGTGAACAGCTCCACTAGACACCCGAGGCATCCACCATGAGCATCCCTGCTAGAGACCCGAAGCACCTGCTGTGAACAGCCCCGCTAGACACCGAGGAACCCAATGTGAATAGCCACATTAGACACCCGAGGCACCCACTGCCTACAGCCCCACTAGACACCCGAGGAACCCTCTGCGATCAGCTCCACTAGACCCCCAAGACACCCATTGTGAGCAGCCCGGCTAGACACCCGAGGCACACACTGCAAACCGCTCCACTAGACACCCGAGGCACCCATGTGAACAGCCCCACTACACACCCGAGGCACCCACTGTGAACAGCTCCACGAGACACCCGAGGCACCACTGTGAACAGCCCCACTAGACACCTGAGGCACCCATGGTGAACAGTCCAACTAGACACCCGAGGCACCCACTGAGAGCAGCTCCACGAGACACCCGAAACACCCACTGTGAACAGCTCCACTAGACACCCGAGGCACCCAATGTGAACAGCCCCGCTAGACACCCGAGGCACCCACTGTGAACAGCTCCGCTAGACACCCAAGGCACGCACTGTGAACAGTTCCACTAGACACCTGAGGCACCGACTGCGAACAGTTCCACTAGAATCCCGAGCATCCAATGTGAACAGCCCCTCTAGACACCCGAGCCACGCACTGCGTACAGTTCCACTAGACACCCGAGGCACCCACGGTGAACAGCCCTGCTAGACACCCGAGGCACCCACTGCAAACAGCTCCACTAGACACCCGAGGCACCCACTGCAAACAGCTCCATTAAGCACCCAAGGCACCCACTGTGACCAGCTCCACTAGACACCCGAGGCATCCACCATGAGCATCCCTGCTAGAGACCCGAAGCACCTGCTGTGAACAGCCCCGCTAGACACCGAGGAACCCAATGTGAATAGCCACATTAGACACCCGAGGCACCCACTGCCTACAGCCCCACTAGACACCCGAGGAACCCTCTGCGATCAGCTCCACTAGATCCCCAAGACACCCATTGTGAGCAGCCCGGCTAGACACCCGAGGCACACACTGCAAACCGCTCCACTAGACACCCGAGGCACCCATGTGAACAGTGCCACTACACACCCGAGGCACCCACTGTGAACAGCTCCACGAGACACCCGAGGCACCCATGGTGAACAGTCCAACTAGACACCCGAGGCACCCACTGAGAGCAGCTCCACGAGACACCCGAAACACCCACTGTGAACAGCTCCACTAGACCCCCGAGGCACCCACTGTGAACAGCCCCGCTAGACACCCGAGGCACCCACTGTGAACAGCCCCGCTAGACACCCAAGGCACGCACAGTGAACAGTTCCACTAGACACCTGAGGCACCGACTGCGAACAGTTCCACTAGAATCCCGAGCATCCAATGTGAACAGCCCCTCTAGACACCCGAGCCACGCACTGCGTACAGTTCCGCTAGACACCCGAGGCACCCACGGTGAACAGCCCCGCTAGACACCCGAGGCACCCACTGCAAACAGCTCCACTAGACACCAGCGGCACCCACTGTGAACAGCCCCGCTAGACACCCGAGGCAACCACTGCGAACAACCCCACTAGACACCCGAGGCACCCACTGTGAACAGCCACGCTAGACACCCGAGTCACCCACTGCGGAACAGCTCCACTAGACACCCGAGGAATCCACTGTGAACAGGTTCATTAGACACCTGCGGCACCAACTGTGAACAGCCCCGCTAGACACCCGAGGCACCCACTGTGAACAGCCCCGCTAGACACAGGAGGCACCCACTGTGAACAGTTCCACTAGACACCTGAGGCACCGACTGCGAACAGTTCCACTAGAATCCCGAGCATCCAATGTGAACAGCCCCTCTAGACACCCGAGCCACGCACTGCGTACAGTTCCGCTAGACACCCGAGGCACCCACGGTGAACAGCCCCGCTAGACACCCGAGGCACCCACTGCAAACAGCTCCACTAGACACCAGCGGCACCCACTGTGAACAGCCCCGCTAGACACCCGAGGCAACCACTGCGAACAACCCCACTAGACACCCGAGGCACCCACTGTGAACAGCCACGCTAGACACCCGAGTCACCCACTGCGGAACAGCTCCACTAGACACCCGAGGAATCCACTGTGAACAGGTTCATTAGACACCTGCGGCACCAACTGTGAACAGCCCCGCTAGATACCCGAGGCACCCACTGTGAACAGCCCCGCTAGACACAGGAGGCACCCACTGTGAACAGCTCCATTAGACATCCAAGGCACCCACTGTGAACAGCTCTACTAGACACCCGAGGCACCCACTGTGAACAGCTCCACTAGAACCCGAGGCACCCACTCTGAACAGCTCCACTAGACACACGAAGCACCAATTGGGAACAGCTCCACTAGACACCCGAGGCACCCAATGTGAACAGCCCCGCTAGACACCCGAGGGACCCACTGCAAAGAGCTATACTGGACACCCGAGGCACACATTGTGAGCAGGATGGCGTGACATCCAAGGCACCCACTGCAAAGAGCTTCACTAGACACCCGAGGCACCCACTGTGAGCAGCCCCACTAAACACCCGAGGCACCCACTGTGAACAGCCCCACTAGACACCCGAGGCACTCACTGTGAACAGCCCCGCTAGTCGCCCGAGGCACCCACTGAGAACAGCTCCACAAGACACCCGAGACTCCCATTGTGAACAACCCCGCTAGACACCCAAGGAACCCACTGTGAACAGCCCCGCTAGACACCCAAGGAACCCACTGTGAACAGCTTCATTAGACACCTGAGGCTCCAACTGTGAACAGCTCCACTAGACACCCGAGGAACCCACTGTGAACAGCCCCGCTAGACACCCAAGGCACCCACTGTGAACAGCCCCGCCAAACACCCGAGGCACCCGCTGTGAACAGCACCACTAGACACCCGAGGCACCTATGTGAGCAGCTCCACTGGACACACGAGTCACCCACTGTGAACAGCCACGCTAGACAACCGAGGCATCCACCGTGAGCAGCTCCACTAGACACCCAAGGCACCCACTGCGAACAGCTTCACTAGACACCCAATGCACCCACTGCGAACAGCTCCGCTAGACATCCGAGGCACCCACTGGAAACAGCTCCACTAGACACCCGTGGCACCCTCTCTGAAGAGCTCCACTTGACACCTGAGCTACCCACTCTGAACAGCTCCACTAGACACCTGAGGCACCCAATGTGACCAGCCCCACGAGACGCCCAAGGCACACACTGTACACAACCCCGCCAGACAGCAGAGGCACCCACTGTGAACAGCCCCGCTAGACAACCGAGGCACCCACTGTGAACAGAACCGCTAGACTCCCGAGGCACCCACTGTGAATGGCCAAGCTAGATACCCGTGGCACGCTCTGTGAACAGCTTCACTAGACATCTGAGGCACCCACTGTGAACACCCAAGCTAGACATCCGATGCACCCACTGTGAACAGCCACTCTAGACGCCCAAGGCACCCGCTGTGAACAGCTCCACTAGACACGCAAGGCACCCACCGTGAACAGCTCCACTAGACACTCAAGACACCCAATGTGAACAGCCCCGCGAGACGCCCGAGGAACATACTATGAACAGCCCCGCTAGACACCCGAGGCACCCACTGTGAACACGCAAGCTAGACACCCGATGCACCCACTGTGAACAGCCACTCTAGACAGCCCAGGCACCCACTGTGAACAGCTCCACTAGACACTAGACACTGTGAACATCTCCACTAGACACTCAAGGCACCCACTGTGAACAGACCCGCGAGACGCACGAGGCACCCACTGTGAACAAGCCACCAGACACCCGAAGCACCCACTGTGAACAGCCACGCTAGACACCCGAGGATCCCACTGTGAACAGCCCCGCTAGACACCCGAGGCACCCACTGTGAACACGCAAGCTAGACACCCGATGCACCCACTGTGAACAGCCACTCTAGACAGCCCAGGCACCCACTGTGAACAGCTCCACTAGACACCCAAGGCACCCACTGTGAACATCTCCACTAGACACTCAAGGCACCCACTGTGAACAGCCCCGCGAGACGCCCGAGGCACCCACTGTGAACAAGCCACCAGACACCCGAAGCACCCACTGTGAACAGCCACGCTAGACACCCGAGGATCCCACTGTGAACAGCCCCGCTAGACACCCGAGGCACCCACTGTGAACAGCTCCACTAGACACCCAAGGCACCCACTGTGAACATCTCCACTAGACACTCAAGGCACCCACTGTGAACAGCCCCCGAGACGCCCGAGGCACCCACTGTGAACAAGCCACCAGACACCCGAAGCACCCACTGTGAACAGCCATGCTAGACACCCGAGGATCCCACTGTGAACAGCCCCGCTAGACACCCGAGGCACCCACTGCAAAGAGCTATATGGACACCCGAGGCACACATTGTGAGCAAAACAGCGAGACACCCAAGGCACTGCAAAGAGCTCCACTGGACACCCGAGGCACCCAGTGCAAACATCTCCACTAGATACCTGAGGCACCCACTGCAAACAACTCCACTAGACACCTGAGGCACCCACTGCAAACAACTCCACTAGATACCCGAGGCACCCACTGCGAACAGCTCCACTAGACACCCAAGGCACCCACTGCAAAGAGCTCCACTAGATACCTGATGCACCCACTGTGAACAGCTCCACTAGACACCCGAGGCACCCACTGCGAACAGCTCCACTAGACAGCCGAGGCACCCATTGTGAGCAGCACTGCTGGACACCCAAAGCACCCATTGCAAACAGCTCCACTAGATACCCGAGGCACCCACTGCAAACAGCTCCACTAGACACCCGAGGCACCCACAGTGACCAGCCAGGCTGGACACCCGAGGCACCCACTGTGAACAGCTCCACTCGACACCCAAGGCACCCACTGCGATCAGCCCCGCTAGACACCCGAGGCACCCACTCTGAACAGCTCCACTAGACACCCGAGGGGCCCACTGCAAACAGCTCCACTAGAAACCCGTGGCACCCACTCTGAAGAGCTCCGCTAGAGACCTGAGCTACCCATTGTGAACAGCTCAACTAGACACCCGAGACACCCACTGTGAACAGCTCCACTAGACACCCGAGGCACCCACTGCAAACAGCTCCACTAGAAACCCGAAGCACCCACTGTGAACAGCCCCGCTTAACACCTGAGGCACCCAATGACAACAGCCCCATGAGACGCCCGAGGCACCCACTGTGAATGGCCAAGCTAGATACCCGAGGCACCCACTGTGAACAGCTTCACTGGACGCCCGAGGCACCCACTGTGAATGGCCAAGCTAGATACCCGAGGCACCCACTGTGAACAGCTTCACTAGACAACTGAGGCACAGACTGTGAACACCCAAGCTAGACACCCAAGGCTCTCACTGCAAACAGCTTCACTAGACACCTGAGGCACCCACTGTGAACAGCTCCGCTTATGCACCCGAGCCACCCACTGCGAACAGTTCCACTAGAATCCCGAGTACCCAATCTGAACAGCCCCACTAAACACACGAGGCACGCACGGCGAACAGCTCCGCAAGACACCCGCGGCACCCACTGTGAACAGCACCGCTAGATATCCCAGGCACCCGCTGTGAACAGCTCCACACGACACCTGAGGCACCCACTGTGAACAGCTCCACTAGACGCCCAGGGCACCCACTGTGAACAGCCCCGCTAGACACCCGAGGCACGCACTGTGAACAGCTCCACTAGACACCTGAGGCACCCGCTGTGAACAGCCACGCTAGACACCCGAGGCACTCACGGTGAACAGGCTCACTAGACACCCGAGGCAGCCACTGTGAACAGCTCCACTAGACACCAGCGGCACCCTCTGTGAACAGACCCGCTAGACACCCGAGGCACCCACTGTGAAAAGCTCCACTACACACCCGAGGCACCCACTGTGAAAAGCTCCACTAGACACCCGAGGCACCCACTGCAAACAGCTCCACTAGAAACCCGAAGCACCCACTGTGAACAGCCCTGCTTAACACCTGAGGCACCCAATGAGAACAGCCCCACGAGACGCCCGAGGCACCCACTGTGAAGGGCCAAGCTAGATACCCGAGGCACCCACTGTGAACAGCTTCACTAGACACCTGAGGCACCCACTGTGAACAGCTCCGCTAGACACCCGAGCCACCCACTGTGAACAGTTCCACTAGACACCTGAGGCACCCACTGTGAACAGCTTCAAAAGACACCTGAGGCACCCACTCTAAATGGCCAAGCTAGATACCCGAGGCACACACTGTGAACAGCTTCACTAGACACCTGAGGCATCCACTGTGAACAGCTCCACTAGACGCCAAAGGCACCCACTGTGAACATCTCCACTAGACACCCGAAGCAACAACTGCGAACAACCCCACTAGACACCCGATGCACCCACTGTGAACTGCCACACTAGACACCCGAGGCACCCACAGTAAGCAGCCCCACTAGACACCCGAGGAATCCACTGCGAACAGCTCCACTAGACACCCGACGCACCCACTGTGAACAGCTGCACGAGACACCTGAGGCACCCACTGCAAACAGCTCCACTAGACACCCGAGACTCCCGCTGTGAACAGCCACGCTAGACACCCGAGGAACCCACGGTGAACAGCCCCACTAGACACGCGAGACAGCCACTGTGAACAGCTCCACTAGACAGCAGAGGCACCTGTTTGAGCAGCACCGCTAGACACCCGATGGACCCACTCTGAACAGCTCCACTCGACACCCGAGGCACCCACTGCAAACAGCTCCACCACACACTTCAGGCTCCCACTGCAAACAGCTCCACTAGACACCCGAGGCGCCAACTGCAAACAGCTCCACTAGATACCTGAGGCACCCACTGCGAACTACCCCACTAGACACCCGAGGCACCCACTGTGAACAGCTCCACGAGACAGCCGAGGAACCCATTGTGAACAGCCCCGCTAGACACCCGAGGCACCCACTGTGAACAGCCCCATTAGACAGCCGAGGCACCCGCTGCAAACAGCTCTGCTAGACACCAGAGGCACCCACTGTGAACAGCTCCACTAGACACCCGTGGCACCCACTCTGAAGAGCTCCACTAGACACCCAAGCCACCCAATGTGAACAGCTACACCAGACACCAGAGGCACCCACTGTGAACAGCCACGCTAGTCACCCGAGGCACCAACGGTGAACAGCCCCACTAGACACCCGAAACAGCCACTGTGAACAGTTCCGTTAAGCACCCGAGGCATCCACTGTGAACAGCCCCACTAGACACCCGAGGCAACCACTGTGAACAGCCACGCTAGACATCCGAGGCACCCACTGTGAAGAGCCCCGCTAGTCGCCCGAGGCACCCACTGTGAACAGCTCCACAAGACACCCGAGACACCCACCGTGAACAGCCCAGCTAGACACTGAGGAACCCACTGGCAACAGCTTCATTAGACACCTGATGCTCCAACTGTGAACAGATCGACTAGACACCCTAGGCACCAACTGTGAACAGCCCCGCTAGACACCCGAGGCACCCACTGTGAACAGCCCTGCTAGACACCCGAGGCACCCACTGTGAACAGCTCCACTAGACACACGAGGCACCCACTGTGAACAGCCATGCTAGACAACCGAGGCATCCACCGTGAGCAGCTCCACTAGACACCCAAGGCACCCACTGCGAACAGCTCCACTAGACACCCATTGCACCCACTGCGAACAGCTCCACTAGACACCCGAGGCTCCCACTGTGAACAGCTCCGCTAGATACCCGAGGCAGCCACCGCAAACAGCTCCACTAGACACCCAAGGCTCCCACTGCAAAGAGCTCCATTAGATACCTGATGCACCCACTGCGAACAGCTCCACTAGACAGCCGAGGCACCCATTGTGAGCAGCACCGCTGGACACCCGAAGCACCCACTGCAAACAACTCCAATAGACACCCGAGGCACCCACTACAAACAACTCCACTAGACACCCGAGGCACCCACTGCGACCAGCCAGGCTGGACACCCGAGGCACCCACTGTGAACAGTCCCGCTAGACACCCGAGGCACCCACTCTGAACAGCTCCGCTAGACACCCGAGGGACCCACTGCAAACAGCTCCACTAGAAACCCGTGGCACCCACTCTGAAGAGCTCCACTAGAGACCTGAGCTACCCATTGTGAACAGCTCCACTAGACACCCGAGGCACCCACTGTGAACAGCTCCACGAGACACCCGAAGCACCCACTCTGAACAGCTCCACTAGACACCAGAGGCACCCACTGTGAACAGCTCCGCTAGACACCCGAGGCACCCACTGTGAACAGCTCCGCTAGACATCCGAGGCACCCACTGCAAACAGCTCCACTAGACACCCGTGGCACACACTCTGAAGAGCTCCACTTGACACCTGAGCTACCCACTGTGAATAGCTCCACTAGACACCTGAGGCACCCAATGTGAACAGCCCCACGAGACGCCCAAGGCACACACTGTGAACAACCCCGCCAGACAGCAGAGGCACCCACTGTGAATAGCCCCGCTAGACAACCGAGGCACCCACTGTGAACAGAACCGCTAGACACCCGAGGCACCCATTGTGAATGGCCAAGCTAGATACCCGTGGCACGCTCTGTGAAAAGCTTCACTAGACATCTGAGGCACCCACTGTGAACACACAAGCTAGAAATCCGATGCACCCACTGTGAACAGCCACTCTAGACGCCCAAGGCACCCGCTGTGAACAGCTCCACTAGACACCCAAGGCATCCACAGTGAACAGCTCCACTAGACACTCAAGGCACCCAATGTGAACAGCCCCGCGAGACGCCTGAGGAACACACTGTGAACTACCCCACCAGACACCCGAGGCACCCACTATGAACACCCCCACTAGACACCCGAGGCACCCACTGTGAACACCCAAGCTAGACACCCGATGCACCCACTGTGAATAGCCACGCTAGACACCCGAGGAACCCACTGTGAACAGCCCCGCTAGACACCCGAGGCACCCACTGCAAAGAGCTATATGGACACCCGAGGCACACATTGTGAGCAGGACGGCGAGACACCCAAGGCACAGCAAAGAGCTCCACTGGACGCCCGAGGCACCCACTGCAAACATCTCCACTAGATACCCGAGGCACCAACTGCAAACAACTCCACTAGACACCTGAGGCATCCACTGCAAACAACTCCACTAGATACCCGAGGCACCCACTGCAAACAGCTCCACTAGACACCCAAGGCTCCCACTGCAAAGAGCTCCACTAGATACCCGAGGCACCCACTGCGAACAGCTCCACTAGACACCCAAGGCACCCACTGCAAAGAGCTCCACTAGATACCCGATGCACCCACTGTGAACAGCTCCACTAGACACCCGAGGCACCCACTGCGAAGAGCTCCACTAGACAGCCGAGGCACCCATTGTGAGCAGCACCGCTGGACACCCAAAGCACCCATTGCAAACAGCTCCACTAGACACCCGAGGCACCCACTGCAAACAGCTCCACTAGACACCCGAGGCACCCACAGTGACCAGCCAGGCTGGACACCCGAGGCACCCACTGTGAACAGCTCCACTCGACACCCAAGGCACCCACTGCGATCAGCCCCGCTAGACACCCGAGGCACCCACTCTGAACAGCTCCACTAGACACCCGAGGGACCCACTGCAAACAGCTCCACTAGAAACCCGTGGCACACACTCTGAAGAGCTCCGCTAGAGACCTGAGCTACCCATTGTGAACAGCTCAACTAGACACCCGAGACACCCACTGTGAACAGCTCCACTAGACACCCGAGGCACCCACTGCAAACAGCTCCACTAGAAACCCGAAGCACCCACTGTGAACAGCCCCGCTTAACACCTGAGGCACCCAATGACAACAGCCCCACGAGACGCCCGAGGCACCCACTGTGAATGGCCAAGCTAGATACCCGAGGCACCCACTGTGAACAGCTTCACTGGACGCCCGAGGCACCCACTGTGAATGGCCAAGCTAGATACCCGAGGCACCCACTGTGAACAGCTTCACTAGACACCTGAGGCACAGACTGTGAACACCCAAGCTAGACACCCAAGGCTCTCACTGCAAACAGCTTCACTAGACACCTGAGGCACCCACTGTGAACAGCTCCGCTTATGCACCCGAGCCACCCACTGCGAACAGTTCCACTAGAATCCCGAGTACCCAATCTGAACAGCCCCACTAAACACACGAGGCACGCACGGCGAACAGCTCCGCAAGACACCCGCGGCACCCACTGTGAACAGCACCGCTAGATATCCCAGGCACCCGCTGTGAACAGCTCCACACGACACCTGAGGCACCCACTGTGAACAGCTCCACTAGACGCCCAGGGCACCCACTGTGAACAGCCCCGCTAGACACCCGAGGCACGCACTGTGAACAGCTCCACTAGACACCTGAGGCACCCGCTGTGAACAGCCACGCTAGACACCCGAGGCACCCACGGTGAACAGGCTCACTAGACACCCGAGGCAGCCACTGTGAACAGCTCCACTAGACACCAGCGGCACCCTCTGTGAACAGACCCGCTAGACACCCGAGGCACCCACTGTGAAAAGCTCCACTACACACCCGAGGCACCCACTGTGAAAAGCTCCACTAGACACCCGAGGCACCCACTGCAAACAGCTCCACTAGAAACCCGAAGCACCCACTGTGAACAGCCCCGCTTAACACCTGAGGCACCCAATGAGAACAGCCCCACGAGACGCCCGAGGCACCCACTGTGAAGGGCCAAGCTAGATACCCGAGGCACCCACTGTGAACAGCTTCACTAGACACCTGAGGCACCCACTGTGAACAGCTCCGCTAGACACCCGAGCCACCCACTGTGAACAGTTCCACTAGACACCTGAGGCACCCACTGTGAACAGCTTCAAAAGACACCTGAGGCACCCACTCTAAATGGCCAAGCTAGATACCCGAGGCACACACTGTGAACAGCTTCACTAGACACCTGAGGCATCCACTGTGAACAGCTCCACTAGACGCCAAAGGCACCCACTGTGAACATCTCCACTAGACACCCGAAGCAACAACTGCGAACAACCCCACTAGACACCCGATGCACCCACTGTGAACTGCCACACTAGACACCCGAGTCACCCACTGCGGAACAGCTCCACTAGACACCCAACACACCCACTGTGAGTAGCTCCACTAGACACCCGAGGCACCCACAGTGAGCAGCCCCACTAGACACCCGAGGAATCCACTGTGAACAGCTCCACTAGACACCCGAGGCACCCACTGTGAACAGCTGCACGAGACACCTGAGGCACCCACTGCAAACAGCTCCACTAGACACCCGAGACTCCCGCTGTGAACAGCCACGCTAGACACCCGAGGAACCCACGGTGAACAGCCCCACTAGACACGCGAGACAGCCACTGTGAACAGCTCCACTAGACAGCCGAGGCACCCGTTTGAGCAGCACCGCTAGACACCCGATGGACCCACTCTGAACAGCTCCACTCGACACCCGAGGCACCCACTGCAAACAGCTCCACCACACACTTCAGGCTCCCACTGCAAACAGCTCCACTAGACACCCGAGGCGCCAACTGCAAACAGCTCCACTAGATACCTGAGGCACCCACTGCGAACTACCCCACTAGACACCCGAGGCACCCACTGTGAACAGCTCCACGAGACAGCCGAGGAACCCATTGTGAACAGCCCCGCTAGACACCCGAGGCACCCACTGTGAACAGCCCCATTAGACAGCCGAGGCACCCGCTGCAAACAGCTCTGCTAGACACCAGAGGCACCCACTGTGAACAGCTCCACTAGACACCCGTGGCACCCACTCTGAAGAGCTCCACTAGACACCCGAGGCACCCACTGCAAACATCTCCACTAGACACCCGTGGCACCCACTCTGAAGAGCTCCACTAGACACCCAAGTCACCCAATGTGAACAGCTACACCAGACACCAGAGGCACCCACTGTGAACAGCCACGCTAGTCACCCGAGGCACCAACGGTGAACAGCCCCACTAGACACCCGAAACAGCCACTGTGAACAGTTCCGTTAAGCACCCGAGGCACCCACTGTGAACAGCCCCACTAGACACCCGAGGCAACCACTGTGAACAGCCACGCTAGACATCCGAGGCACCCACTGTGAAGAGCCCCGCTAGTCGCCCGAGGCACCCACTGTGAACAGCTCCACAAGACACCCGAGACACCCACCGTGAACAGCCCAGCTAGACACTGAGGAACCCACTGGCAGCAGCTTCATTAGACACCTGATGCTCCAACTGTGAACAGATCGACTAGACACCCTAGGCACCAACTGTGAACAGCCCCGCTAGACACCCGAGGCACCCACTGTGAACAGCCCTGCTAGACACCCGAGGCACCCACTGTGAACAGCTCCACTAGACACACGAGGCACCCACTGTGAACAGCCATGCTAGACAACCGAGGCATCCACCGTGAGCAGCTCCACTAGACACCCAAGGCACCCACTGCGAACAGCTCCACTAGACACCCATTGCACCCACTGCGAACAGCTCCACTAGACACCCGAGGCTCCCACTGTGAACAGCTCCGCTAGACACCCGAGGCAGCCACCGCAAACAGCTCCACTAGACACCCAAGGCTCCCACTGCAAAGAGCTCCACTAGATACCCGATGCACCCACTGCGAACAGCTCCACTAGACAGCCGAGGCACCCATTGTGAGCAGCACCGCTGGACACCCGAAGCACCCACTGCAAACAGCTCCAATAGACACCCGAGGCACCCACTGCAAACAACTCCACTAGACACCCGAGGCACCCACTGCGACCAGCCAGGCTGGACACCCGAGGCACCCACTGTGAACAGTCCCGCTAGACACCCGAGGCACCCACTCTGAACAGCTCCGCTAGACACCCGAGGGACCCACTGCAAACAGCTCCACTAGAAACCCGTGGCACCCACTCTGAAGAGATCCACTAGAGACCTGAGCTACCCATTGTGAACAGCTCCACTAGACACCCGAGGCACCCACTGTGAACAGCTCCACGAGACACCCGAGGCACCCACTGTGAACAGCTCCGCTAGACACCCGAGGCACCCACTGTGAACAGCTCCGCTAGACATCCGAGGCACCCACTGCAAACAGCTCCACTAGACACCCGTGGCACCCACTCTGAAGAGCTCCACTTGACACCTGAGCTACCCACTGTGAATAGCTCCACTAGACACCTGAGGCACCCAATGTGAACAGCCCCACGAGACGCCCAAGGCACACACTGTGAACAACCCCGCCAGACAGCAGAGGCACCCACTGTGAACAGCCCCGCTAGACAACCGAGGCACCCACTGTGAACAGAACCGCTAGACACCCGAGGCACCCATTGTGAATGGCCAAGCTAGATACCCGTGGCACGCTCTGTGAAAAGCTTCACTAGACATCTGAGGCACCCACTGTGAACACACAAGCTAGACATCCGATGCACCCACTGTGAACAGCCACTCTAGACGCCCAAGGCACCCGCTGTGAACAGCTCCACTAGACACACAAGGCACCCAATGTGAACAGCCCGGCGAGACGCCTGAGGAACACACTGTGAACTACCCCACCAGACACCCGAGGCACCCACTATGAACACCCCCACTAGACACCCGAGGCACCCACTGTGAACACCCAAGCTAGACACCCGATGCACCCACTGTGAATAGCCACGCTAGACACCCGAGGAACCCACTGTGAACAGCCCCACTAGACACCCGAGGCACCCACTGCAAAGAGCTATATGGACACCCGAGGCACACATTGTGAGCTGGACGGCGAGACACCCAAGGCACAGCAAAGAGCTCCACTGGACGCCCGAGGCACCCACTGCAAACATCTCCACTAGATACCCGAGGCACCAACTGCAAACAACTCCACTAGACACCTGAGGCATCCACTGCAAACAACTCCACTAGATACCCGAGGCACCCACTGCGAACAGCTCCACTAGACACCCAAGGCTCCCACTGCAAAGAGCTCCACTAGATACCCGAGGCACCCACTGCAAACATCTCCACTAGACACCCGTGGCACCCACTCTGAAGAGCTCCACTAGACACCCAAGTCACCCAATGTGAACAGCTACACCAGACACCAGAGGCACCCACTGTGAACAGCCACGCTAGTCACCCGAGGCACCAACGGTGAACAGCCCCACTAGACACCCGAAACAGCCACTGTGAACAGTTCCGTTAAGCACCCGAGGCACCCACTGTGAACAGCCCCACTAGACACCCGAGGCAACCACTGTGAACAGCCACGCTAGACACCCGAGGCACCCACTGTGAACAGCCCCGTTAAGCACCCGAGGCACCCACTGTGAACAGCTCCACAAGACACCCGAGGCAACCACTGTGAACAGCCCCGCTAAACACCTGAGGAACCCAATGTGAACAGCTCCACTAGACATCCGAGGCACCCACTGTGAATGGCCAAGCTAGATACCCGAGGCACCCACTGTGAACATTTTCACGAGACAGCTGAGGCACCCACTGTGAACACCCAAGCTAGACACCCAAGGCTCTCACTGTGAACAGCTCCAATAGACACCCAAGGCACAAACTGCAAACAGCTCCACGAGACACCCGAGGCACCCACTGTGAACAGCCCCACTAGACACCCGAGGCACCCACTGAGAGCAGCTCCACTAGACACCCAAAACACCCACTGTGAACAGCTCCACTAGACACCCGAGGCACCCACTGTGAACAGCCCCGCTAGACATCCGAGGCACACACTGTGAACAGTTCCACTAGACACCTGAGGCACCGACTGCGAACAGTTCCACTAGAATCCCGAGCACCCAATGTGAACAGCCCCTCTAGACACCTGAGTCACCCACTGCAAACAGCCCTGCTAGACACCCGAGGCACCCACTGTGAACAGCTCCATTAAGCACCCAAGGCACCCACTGTGAACAGCTCCACTAGACACCCAAGGCATCCACCATGAGCATCCCTGCTAGAGACCCGAAGCACCCACTGTCAACAGCACCACTAGACACACGAGGTACGCACGGCGAACAGTTCGCCTAGACACCCGTGGCACCCACTGTGAACAGCCCCACTAGATACCCAAGGCACCCATTGTGAACAGCTCCAGTAGACACCCGAGGCACCACTGTGAACATCCCCACTAGACACCTGAGGCACCCATGCTGAACAGTCCCACTAGACACCCGAGGCACCCACTGAGAGCAGGTCCACTAGACACCCAAAAAACCCAATGTGAACAGCTCCACTAGACACCTGAGGCACTCACTGCAAACAGCTCCACTAGACACCCGAGGCACCCACTGCAAACAGCTCCACTAGACACCTGAGGCACCCACTGAAAACAGCTCCACTAGACAGCCAGGGGACCCACTGCAAACAGCTCCACTAGACACCCGAGGCGCCAACTGCAAACAGCACCACTAGATACCTGAGGCACCCACTGCGAACTATCCCACTAGACACCCGAGGCACCCACTGTGAACAGCTCCACGAGACAGCCGAGGAACCCATTGTGAACAGCCCCGCTAGACACCCGAGGCACCCACTGTGAACAGCCCCGTTAGGCAGCCGAGGCACCCGCTGCAAACAGCTCTGCTAGACACCAGAGGCACCCACTGCGAACAGCTCCACTAGACACCTGAGGCACCCACCGCAAACAGCTCCACTAGACACCCGAGGCACCCACTGTGTGCAGCTCCACTAGATACCCGAGGCACCCACTGCAAACATCTCCACTAGACACCCGTGGCACCCACTCTGAAGAGCTCCACTAGACACCCAAGTCACCCAATGTGAACAGCTACACCAGACACCAGAGGCACCCACTGTGAACAGCCACGCTAGTCACCCGAGGCACCAACGGTGAACAGCCCCACTAGACACCCGATACAACCACTGTGAACAGTTCCGTTAAGCACCCGAGGCAACCACTGTGAACAGCCACGCTAGACACCCGAGGCACCCACTGTGAACAGCCCCGTTAAGCACCTGAGGCACCCACTGTGAACAGCTCCACAAGACACCCGAGGCAACCACTGTGAACAGCCACGCTAGACATCCGAGGCACCCACAGTGAACAGCCCCGCTAAACACCTGAGGAACCCAATGTGAACAGCTCCACTAGACATCCGAGGCACCCACTGTGAATGGCTAAGCTAGATACCCGAGGCACCCACTGTGAACATTTTCACGAGACAGCTGAGGCACCCACTGTGAACACCCAAGCTAGACACCCAAGGCTCTCACTGTGAACAGCTCCAATAGACACCCAAGGCACAAACTGCAAACAGCTCCACTAGACACCCGAGGCACCCACTGTGAACTGCCCCACTAGACACCCGTGGCACCCACTGAGAGCAGCTCCACTAGACACCCAAAACATCCACTGTAAACAGCTCCACTAGACACCCGAGGCACCCACTGTGAACAGCCCCGCTAGACATCCGAGGCACGCACTGTGAACAGTTCCACTAGACACCTGAGGCACCGACTGCGAACAGTTCCACTAGAATCCCGAGCACCCAATGTGAACAGCCCCTCTAGACACCTGAGTCACCCACTGCAAACAGCCCTGCCAGACACCCGAGGCACCCACTGCGAACAGCTCCATTAAGCACCCAAGGCACCCACTGTGAACAGCTCCACTAGACACCCAAGGCATCCATCATGAGCATCCCTGCTAGAGACCCGAAGCACCCACTGTCAACAGCACCATTAGACACACGAGGTACGCACGGCGAACAGTTCGCCTAGACACCCGTGGCACCCACTGTGAACAGCCCCACTAGATACCCAAGGCACCCATTGTGAACAGCCCCACTAGACACCCGTGGCACCCATGGTGAACAGTCCCGCTAGACACCCGAGGCACCCACTGAGAGCAGCTCCACTAGACACCCGAGGCACCCACTGCAAACAGCTCCACGAGACACCCGAGGCATCCACTGTGAACAGCCCAGCGAGACATCCGAGGCACCCACTGTGAACACTTCCACTAGACACCCGAGGCAACAACTGCGAACAACCCCACTAGACACCCAAGGCACCCACTGTGAACAGCTCCACTAGACACTCGAGGCTCCCACTGCGAACAGTTCCACTAGACACCCAAGGCACCCACTGTGAGCACCTCCACTAGACACCCAAGGCACCCACTGCGAACAGCTCCACTACACACCCGTGGCACCCACTGCGAACGGCTCCACTAGACACCCGAGGCACCCACTGTGAACAGCTCCACTAGACACCCGAGGCACCCACTGTGAAAACTTCCACTAGACACCCGAGGCACACACTGCAAACAGCTCAACTAGACACCCGAGGCACCCACTCTGAAGAGCGCCACTAGACACCTGAGCTGCTCACTGTGAACAGCTCCACTACACACCCAAGGCACCCACTGTGAACAGCTCCACTAGACACTCAAGGCACCCCCTGTGAACATCCCTGCAAGACGACCAAGGCACACACTGTGAACAACCCCGCCATACGCCCGAGGCAAACACTGTGAACAACCCCACCAGACACCCGAAGCACCCACTATGAACAGGCCCGCTAGACACCCGAGGCACCCACTGTGAACAGCAACGCTACACACCCGAGGAACCTACTGTGAACAGCCCCGCCAGACACCCGAGGAACCCACTGTGAACAGCCCCGCTAGACACCCGAGGCACCGACAGCAAAGAGCTATACTGCACACCCGAGGCACCCATTGTGAGCAGCACGGCAAGACACCCAAGGCACCCACTGCAAAGAGCTCCACAGGACACCCGAGGCGCCCACTGCAAACAGCTCCACTAGATACCCGAGGCACCCACTGCAAACAGCTCCACTAGACACCCGAGGCAGCCACTGTTAACAGCTCCACTGGACACCCGAGGCACCCACTGCAAACAGCTCCACTAGATACCCGAGGCACCCACTGCAAACAGCTCCACTAGACACCTGAGGCACTCACTGCAAACAGCTCCACTAGACACCCGAGGCACCCACTGCGAACAGCACCACTAGACAGCCGAGGCACCCATTGTGAGCAGCACCGCTAGACACCCAAGGCACCCACTGCAAAGAGCTCCACTAGACACCTGAGGCACCCACTGCAAACAGCTCCACTAGACAGCCGAGGCACCCACTACAAACAGCTCCGCCACACACCCGAGGTACCCACTGCAAAGAGTTCGACTAGGCACCTGAGGCATCCACTGTTGACAGCTCCACTGGACACCCGAGGCACCCACCGCGAATAGCTCCACTAGACACCCCAGGCACCCACAGCAAACAGCTCCACTAGACACCCGAGGCACCCAATGTGAACAGCCCCGCTAGACACCCGATGCACCCACTGCGAATAGTTCCACTAGACTCCCGAGGAACCCACTGTGAGCAGTTCCAACGGACACACGTGGAACCGACTGTGAACAGCCCCGCTAGACACCCGAGACACCCACTGTGAGCAGCCCCTTAGAACACCCGAGGCCCCCACCGCGAACAGCTCCACTAGACACCCGAAGCACCCACTGTGAGCAGCTCCACTAGAAACACGAGGCACCCAATGCGAACGGCTCCACAAGACACCCGAGGCACCCACTGCAAACAGCTCAAATAGACACCCATGGCACCCACTGTGAACAGCTCCACTAGACACTCGAGGCTCCCACTGCGAACAGTTCCACTAGACACCCAAGGCACCCACTGTGAGCAGCTCCACTAGACACCCAAGGCACCCACTGCGAACAGCTCCACTACACACCCGTGGCACCCACTGCGAACGGCTCCACTAGACACCCGAGGCACCCGCTGTGAACAGCTCCACCAGACACCCGAGGCACCCACTGTGAACACTTCCACTAGACACCCGAGGCACACACTGCAAACAGCTCAACTAGACACCCGTGGCACCCACTCTGAAGAGCTCCACTAGACACCTGAGCTACCCACTGTGAACAGCTCCACTACACACCCACTGTGAACAGCTCCACTAGACACTCAAGGCACACCCTGTGAACATCCCCGCAAGACGACCAAGGCACACACTGTGAACAACCCCGCCATACGCCCGAGGCAAACACTGTGAACAACCCCACCAGACACCCGAAGCACCCACTATGAACAGCCCCGCTAGACACCCGAGGCACCCACTGTGAACAGCAATGCTACACACCCGAGGAACCTACTGTGAACAGCACCGCCAGACACCCGAGGAACCCACTGTGAACAGCCCCGCTAGACACCCGAGGCACCGACAGCAAAGAGCTATACTGCACACCCGAGGCACCCATTGTAAGCAGCATGGCGAGACACCCAAGGCACCCACTGCAAAGAGCTCCACTGGACATCCGAGGCACCCACTGCAAACAGCTCCACTATATACCCGAGGCACCCACTGCAAACAGCTCCACTAGACACCTGAGGCACCCACTGCAAACAGCTCCGCCACACACCCGAGGTACCCACTGCAAAGAGTTCCCCTAGACACCCGTGGCACCCACTGTGTACAGCCCCACTAGATACCCAAGGCACCCACTGTGAACAGCTCAACTAGACACCTGAGGCACCCATGGTGAACAGTCCCACTAGACACCCAAGGCACCCACTGAGAGCAGGTACACTAGACACCCAAAACACCCAATGTGAACAGCTCCACTAGACACCCAAAACACCCACTGTGAACAGCTCCACTAGACACCCGAGGTACCCACTGTGAACTGCCCTGCTAGACACCCGAGGCACGCACTGTGAACAGTTCCACTAGACACCTGAGGCACCGACTGCGAACAGTTCCACTAGAATCCCAAGCACCCAATGTGAACAGCCCCACTAGACACCCGTGGCACCCGTGGTGAACAGTCCCACTAGACACCCGAGGCACCCACTGAGAGCAGCTCCACTAGACACCCGAGGCACCACTGCAAACAGCTCCACGAGACACCTGAGGCATCCACTGTGAACACTTCCACTAGACACCCGAGGCACCCACTGTGAACAGCCACATAAGACACCCGAGGCACCCACTGCGATCAACCCCACTAGACACCCGAGGCACCCACTGTGAACAGCTCCACTAGACACTCGAGGCTCCCACTGCGAACAGTTCCACTTGACACCCAAGGCACCCACTGTGAGCAGCTCCACTAGACACCCAAGGCACCCACTGCGAACAGCTCCACTACACACCTGTGGCACCCACTGCGAACGGCTCCACTAGACACCCGAGGCACCCACTGTGAACACTTCCACTAGACACCCGAGGCACACACTGCAAACAGCTCAACTAGACACGCGTGGCACCCACTCTGAAGAGCTCCACTAGACACCTGAGCTACCACTGTGAACAGCTCCACTACACACCCAAGGCACCCACTGTGAACAGCTCCACTAGACACTCAAGGCACACCCTGTGAACATCCCCGCAAGACGACCAAGGCACACACTGTGAACAACCCCGCCATACGCCCGAGGCAAACACTGTGAACAACCCCACCAGACAGCCGAAGCACCCACTATGAACAGCCCCGCTAGACACCCGAGGCACCCACTGTGAACAGCAATGCTACACACCCGAGGAACCTACTGTGAACAGCACCGCCAGACACCCGAGGAACCCACTGTGAACAGCCCCGCTAGACACCCGAGGCACCGACAGCAAAGAGCTATACTGCACACCCGAGGCACCCATTGTAAGCAGCATGGCGAGACACCCAAGGCACCCACTGCAAAGAGCTCCACTGGACATCCGAGGCACCCACTGCAAACAGCTCCACTATATACCCGAGGCACCCACTGCAAACAGCTCCACTAGACACCTGAGGCACCCACTGCAAACAGCTCCGCCACACACCCGAGGTACCCACTGCAAAGAGTTCCCCTAGACACCCGTGGCACCCACTGTGTACAGCCCCACTAGATACCCAAGGCACCCACTGTGAACAGCTCAACTAGACACCTGAGGCACCCATGGTGAACAGTCCCACTAGACACCCAAGGCACCCACTGAGAGCAGGTACACTAGACACCCAAAACACCCAATGTGAACAGCTCCACTAGACACCCAAAACACCCACTGTGAACAGCTCCACTAGACACCCGAGGTACCCACTGTGAACTGCCCTGCTAGACACCCGAGGCACGCACTGTGAACAGTTCCACTAGACACCTGAGGCACCGACTGCGAACAGTTCCACTAGAATCCCAAGCACCCAATGTGAACAGCCCCACTAGACACCCGTGGCACCCGTGGTGAACAGTCCCACTAGACACCCGAGGCACCCACTGAGAGCAGCTCCACTAGACACCCGAGGCACCACTGCAAACAGCTCCACGAGACACCTGAGGCATCCACTGTGAACACTTCCACTAGACACCCGAGGCACCCACTGTGAACAGCCACATAAGACACCCGAGGCACCCACTGCGATCAACCCCACTAGACACCCGAGGCACCCACTGTGAACAGCTCCACTAGACACTCGAGGCTCCCACTGCGAACAGTTCCACTAGACACCCAAGGCACCCACTGTGAGCAGCTCCACTAGACACCCAAGGCACCCACTGCGAACAGCTCCACTACACACCTGTGGCACCCACTGCGAACGGCTCCACTAGACACCCGAGGCACCCGCTGTGAACAGCTCCACCAGACACCCGAGGCACCCACTGCGAACGGCTCCACTAGACACCCGAGGCACACACTGCAAACAGCTCAACTAGACACGCGTGGCACCCACTCTGAAGAGCTCCACTAGACACCTGAGCTACCACTGTGAACAGCTCCACTACACACCCAAGGCACCCACTGTGAACAGCTCCACTAGACACTCAAGGCACACCCTGTGAACATCCCCGCAAGATGACCAAGGCACACACTGTGAACAACCCCGCCATACGCCCGAGGCAAACACTGTGAACAACCCCACCAGACACCCGAAGCACCCACTATGAACAGCCCCGCAAGACACCCGAGGCACCCACTGTGAACAGCAATGCTACACACCTGAGGAACCTACTGTGAACAGCACCGCCAGACACCCGAGGATCCCACTGTGAACAGCCCCGCTCGACACCCGAGGCACCGACAGCAAAGAGCTATACTGCACACCCGAGGCACCCATTGTAAGCAGCATGGCGAGACACCCAAGGCACCCACTGCAAAGAGCTCCACTGGACACCCGAGGCACCCACTGCAAACAGCTCCACTATATACCCGAGGCACCCACTGCAAACAGCTCCACTAGACACCTGAGGCACCCACTGCAAACAGCTCCGCCACACACCCGAGGTACCCACTGCAAAGAGTTCGACTAGGCACCTGAGGCATCCACTGTTGACAGCTCCACTGGACACCCGAGGCACCCACTGCGAATAGCTCCAATAGACACCCCAGGCACCCACTGCAAACAGCTCCACTAGACACCCGAGGCACACACTGTGAACAGCCAGGCCACACACCCGAGGCATCCACTGTGAACAGCTCCACGAGGCACCCGAGGCACCCACTGCAAACAGCTCCACTAGACACCCGAGGCACCCAATGTGAACAGCCCCGCTAGACACCCGATGCACCCACTGCGAACAGTTCCACTAGACTCCCGAGGCACCCACTGTGAGCAGCTCCGACGGACACACGTGGCAACGACTGTGAACAGCCCCGCTAGACACCCGAGCCACCCACTGTGAGCAGCCCCTTAGAACACCCGAGGCCCCCACCGCGAACAGCTCCACTAGACACCCGAAGCACCCACTGCGAACAGTTCCACTAGACACCCGAGGCACCCACTGTGAACAGCAATGCTACACACCCGAGGAACCTACTGTGAACAGCACCGCCAGACACCCGAGGAACCCACTGTGAACAGCCCCGCTAGACACCCGAGGCACCGACAGCAAAGAGCTATACTGCACACCCGAGGCACCCATTGTAAGCAGCATGGCGAGACACCCAAGGCACCCACTGCAAAGAGCTCCACTGGACACCCGAGGCACC
Source organism: Isurus oxyrinchus (assembly GCA_026770705.1). Classification (NCBI taxonomy): domain Eukaryota; kingdom Metazoa; phylum Chordata; class Chondrichthyes; order Lamniformes; family Lamnidae; genus Isurus; species Isurus oxyrinchus. Next base: position 106,728 of record JANJGN010001508.1, read on the forward strand.
CACTGCAAACAGCTCCACTATATACCCGAGGCACCCACTGCAAACAGCTCCACTAGACACCTGAGGCACCCACTGCAAACAGCTCCGCCACACACCCGAGGTACCCACTGCAAAGAGTTCGACTAGGCACCTGAGGCATCCACTGTTGACAGCTCCACTGGACACCCGAGGCACCCACTGCGAATAGCTCCAATAGACACCCCAGGCACCCACTGCAAACAGCTCCACTAGACACCCGAGGCACACACTGTGAACAGCCAGGCCACACACCCGAGGCATCCACTGTGAACAGCTCCACGAGGCACCCGAGGCACCCACTGCAAACAGCTCCACTAGACACCCGAGGCACCCAATGTGAACAGCCCCGCTAGACACCCGATGCACCCACTGCGAACAGTTCCACTAGACTCCCGAGGCACCCACTGTGAGCAGCTCTGACGGACACACGTGGCAACGACTGTGAACAGCCCCGCTAGACACCCGAGCCACCCACTGTGAGCAGCCCCTTAGAACACCCGAGGCCCCCACCGCGAACAGCTCCACTAGACACCCGAAGCACCCACTGCGAACAGTTCCACTAGACACCCGAAGCACCCACTGTGAGCAGCTCCACTAGAAACCCGAGGCACCCACTGCAATTAGCCCCGCTAGACTCCCGAGGCACCCACTCTGAAGAGCTCCGCTAGACGCCCGAGTCTCGCACTGTGAACAGCTCCACTAGACACCCGAGACACCCACTGTGAACAGCAGCGCTAGACACCCGAGGCACCCACTGCGAACAGCTCCACTAGACACACGAGGCACCCACTGTGAACAGCTCCACTAGACACACGAGGCACCCACTGTGAACAGCTCCACTAGACACCCGAGGCTCACACTGTGAACAGCCCCGCCAGACAGCCGAGGCACCCGCTATGAACAGCCATGCTAGTTACCCGAGGCACCACGGTGAACAGCCCCAATTGACACCCGAGACAGCCACTGTGAACAGCTCAGTTAAGCACCCGAGGCACCCACTCTGAACAGCTCCACAAGACTCCTGATGCACCCACCGCAAACAGCTCCACTAGACACCCGAGGCACCCACTGTGAACAGCTCCACTAGACACCCGAGGCACCCACTGCAAACATCTCCACTAGACACCCGTGGCACCCACTCTGAAGAGCTCCACTAGACACCAGAGGCACCCACTGTGAACAGCCATGCTAGTCACCCGAGGCACCAACGGGGAACAGTCCCACTAGACACCCGAGGCACTCACTGAGAGCACGTCCACTAGACACCCAAAACACCCAATGTGAACAGATCCACTAGACACCCGAGGCACCCACTGCGAACAGCTCCATTAAGCACCCAAGGCACCCACTGTGAACAGCTCCACTAGACACCCGAGGCATCCACCATGAGCATCCCTGCTAGAGACCCGAAGCACCCACTGTCAACAGCCCCACTAGACACACGAGGCACGCATGGCGAACAGTTCCCCTAGACACCCGTGGCACCCACTGTGTACAGCCCCACTAGATACCCAAGGCACCCACTGTGAACAGCTCAACTAGACACCTGAGGCACCCATGGTGAACAGTCCCACTAGACACCTAAGGCACCCACTGAGAGCAGGTACACTAGACACCCAAAACACCCAATGTGAACAGCTCCACTAGACACCCAAAACACCCACTGTGAACAGCTCCACTAGACACCCGAGGTACCCACTGTGAACTGCCCTGCTAGACACCCGAGGCACGCACTGTGAACAGTTCCACTAGACACCTGAGGCACCGACTGCGAACAGTTCCACTAGAATCCCAAGCACCCAATGTGAACAGCCCCACTAGACACCCATGGCACCCACTGCAAAGAGCTCCACTAGACACCTGAGGCACCCACGGCAAACAGCTCCACTAGACAGCCGAGGCACCCACTACAAACAGCTCCACCACACACCCGAGGTACCCACTGCAAAGAGCTCCACTAGGCACCTGAGGCACCCACTGTGAACAGCACCGCTAGACACCCCAGGCACCCACTGTGAACAGCTCCACTAGACACCCGAGGCACCCACTGTGAACAGCTCCACTAGACACCCGAGGCACCCACTTTGAACAGCTCTGTTAAGCACCCGAGGCACCCACCATGAACAGCCCCGCTAAACACCCCAGGCACCCACTGTGAACAGCTCCACTAGACACCCGAGGCACCCACTGTGAACAGCTCCACTAGACACCCGAGGCACCCACTGTGAACAGCTCCACTAGACACCCGAGGCACCCACTTTGAACAGCCCCGCTAGACAGCTGAGGCACCCGCTATGAACATCCACGCTAGTTACCCGAGGCACCACGGTGAACAGCCCCACTAGACACCCGAGACAGCCACTGTGAACAGCTCTGTTAAGCACCCGAGGCACCCACCATGAACAGCCCCGCTAAACACCTGAGGCACCCAATGTGAACAGCTCCACTAGACACCTGAGGCACCCACTGTGAACACCCAAGCTAGACACCCAAGGCACTCACTGTGAACAGCTCTACAAGACACCCGAGGCAACCACTGTGAACATCTCCACTAGACACCCGAGGCACCCACTGCAAACAGCTCCACTAGACACCCGAGGCACCCACTGTGAACAGCCCCACTAAACACCCGATGCACCCACTGCGAACAGCTCCACTAGACAGCCTAGGCACCCACTACAAACAGCTCCGCCACACATCCGAGGTACCCACTGCAAAGAGTTCCACTAGGCACCTGAGGCACCCACTGTTGACAGCTCCACTGGACACCCGAGGCACCCACTGCGAATAGCTCCACTAGACACCCGAGGCACCCACTGTGAACAGCCAGCCACACACCCAAGGCACCCACTGTGAACAGCTCCACTAGACACCCAAGGCACCCCCTGTGAACATCCCCGCAAGACGACCAAGGCACACACTGTGAACAACCCCGCCATACGCCCGAGGCAAACACTGTGAACAACCCCACCAGACAGCCGAAGCACCCACTATGAACAGCCCCGCTAGACACCCGAGGCACCCACTGTGAACAGCAATGCTACACACCCGAGGAACCTACTGTGAACAGCCCTGCCAGACACCCGAGGAACCCACTGTGAACAGCCCCGCTAGACACCCGAGGCACCGACAGCAAAGAGCTATACTGCACACCCGAGGCACCCATTGTAAGCAGCACGGCGAGACACCCAAGGCACCCACTGCAAAGAGCTCCACTGGACACCCGAGGCACCCACTGCAAACAGCTCCACTAGATACCCGAGGCACCCACTGCAAACAGCTCCAATAGACACCTGAGGCACCCACTGCAAACAGCTCCACTAGACACCCGAGGCACACACTGTGAACAGCCAGGCCACACACCCGAGGCATCCACTGTGAACAGCTCCACGAGGCACCCGAGGCACCCACTGCAAACAGCTCCACTAGACACCCGAGGCACCCAATGTGAACAGCCCCGCTAGACACCCGATGCACCCACTGCGAACAGTTCCACTAGACTCCCGAGGCACCCACTGTGAGCAGCTCCGACGGACACACGTGGCAACGACTGTGAACAGCCCCGCTAGACACCCGAGCCACCCACTGTGAGCAGCCCCTTAGAACACCCGAGGCCCCCACCGCGAACAGCTCCACTAGACACCCGAAGCACCCACTGCGAACAGTTCCACTAGACACCCGAGGCACCCACTGTGAACAGCAATGCTACACACCCGAGGAACCTACTGTGAACAGCACCGCCAGACACCCGAGGAACCCACTGTGAACAGCCCCGCTAGACACCCGAGGCACCGACAGCAAAGAGCTATACTGCACACCCGAGGCACCCATTGTAAGCAGCACGGCGAGACACCCAAGGCACCCACTGCAAAGAGCTCCACTGGACACCCGAGGCACCCACTGCAAACAGCTCCACTATATACCCGAGGCACCCACTGCAAACAGCTCCACTAGACACCTGAGGCACCCACTGCAAACAGCTCCGCCACACACCCGAGGTACCCACTGCAAAGAGTTCGACTAGGCACCTGAGGCATCCACTGTTGACAGCTCCACTGGACACCCGAGGCACCCACTGCGAATAGCTCCAATAGACACCCCAGGCACCCACTGCAAACAGCTCCACTAGACACCCGAGGCACACACTGTGAACAGCCAGGCCACACACCCGAGGCATCCACTGTGAACAGCTCCACGAGGCACCCCCGAGCACCCTCGCTAACAGCTCTCTAGACACCCGAGGCCTCCAATGTGAACAGCCCCGCTAGACACCCGATGCACCCACTGCGAACAGTTCCACTAGACTCCCGAGGCACCCACTGTGAGCAGCTCTGACGGACACACGTGGCAACGACTGTGAACAGCCCCCGCTAGACACCCGAGCCACCCCACTGTGAGCAGCCCCTTAGAACACCCGAGGCCCCCACCGCGAACAGCTCCACTAGACACCCGAAGCACCCCACTGCGAACAGTTCCACTAGACACCCGAAGCACCCACTGTGAGCAGCTCCACTAGAAACCCGAGGCACCCACTGCAAATTAGCCCCGCTAGACTCCCGAGGCACCCACTCTGAAGAGCTCCGCTAGACGCCCGAGTCTCGCACTGTGAACAGCTCCACTAGACACCCGAGACACCCACTGTGAACAGCAGCGCTAGACACCCGAGGCACCCACTGCGAACAGCTCCACTAGACACACGAGGCACCCACTGTGAACAGCTCCACTAGACACACGAGGCACCCACTGTGAACAGCTCCACTAGACACCCGAGGCTCACACTGTGAACAGCCCGCCAGACAGCCGAGGCACCCGCTATGAACAGCCATGCTAGTTACCGAGGCACCACGGTGAACAGCCCCATTGACACCCGAGACAGCCACTGTGAACAGCTCAGTTAAGCACCCGAGGCACCCACTCTGAACAGCTCCACAAGACACCTGATGCACCCACCGCAAACAGCTCCACTAGACACCCGAGGCACCCACTGTGAACAGCTCCACTAGACACCCGAGGCACCCACTGCAAACATCTCCACTAGACACCCGTGGCACCCACTCTGAAGAGCTCCACTAGACACCAGAGGCACCCACTGTGAACAGCCATGCTAGTCACCCGAGGCACCAACGGGGAACAGTCCCACTAGACACCCGAGGCACTCACTGAGAGCACGTCCACTAGACACCCAAAACACCCAATGTGAACAGATCCACTAGACACCCGAGGCACCCACTGCGAACAGCTCCATTAAGCACCCAAGGCACCCACTGTGAACAGCTCCACTAGACACCCGAGGCATCCACCATGAGCATCCCTGCTAGAGACCTGAAGCACCCACTGTCAACAGCCCCACTAGACACACGAGGCACGCATGGCGAACAGTTCCCCTAGACACCCATGGCACCCACTGTGTACAGCCCCACTAGATACCCAAGGCACCCACTGTGAACAGCTCAACTAGACACCTGAGGCACCCATGGTGAACAGTCCCACTAGACACCTAAGGCACCCACTGAGAGCAGGTACACTAGACACCCAAAACACCCAATGTGAACAGCTCCACTAGACACCCAAAACACCCACTGTGAACAGCTCCACTAGACACCCGAGGTACCCACTGTGAACTGCCCTGCTAGACACCCGAGGCACGCACTGTGAACAGTTCCACTAGACACCTGAGGCACCGACTGCGAACAGTTCCACTAGAATCCCAAGCACCCAAAGTGAACAGCCCCACTAGACACCCATGGCACCCACTGCAAAGAGCTCCACTAGACACCTGAGGCACCCACGGCAAACAGCTCCACTAGACAGCCGAGGCACCCACTACAAACAGCTCCACCACACACCCGAGGTACCCACTGCAAAGAGCTCCACTAGGCACCTGAGGCACCCACTGTGAACAGCACCGCTAGACACCCCAGGCACCCACTGTGAACAGCTCCACTAGACACCCGAGGCACCCACTGTGAACAGCTCCACTAGACACCCGAGGCACCCACTTTGAACAGCTCTGTTAAGCACCCGAGGCACCCACCATGAACAGCCCCGCTAAACACCCCAGGCACCCACTGTGAACAGCTCCACTAGACACCCGAGGCACCCACTGTGAACAGCTCCACTAGACACCCGAGGCACCCACTGTGAACAGCTCCACTAGACACCCGAGGCACCCACTTTGAACAGCCCCGCTAGACAGCTGAGGCACCCGCTATGAACATCCACGCTAGTTACCCGAGGCACCACGGTGAACAGCCCCACTAGACACCCGAGACAGCCACTGTGAACAGCTCTGTTAAGCACCCGAGGCACCCACCATGAACAGCCCCGCTAAACACCTGAGGCACCCAATGTGAACAGCTCCACTAGACACCTGAGGCACCCACTGTGAACACCCAAGCTAGACACCCAAGGCACTCACTGTGAACAGCTCTACAAGACACCCGAGGCAACCACTGTGAACATCTCCACTAGACACCCGAGGCACCCACTTTGAACAGCCCCGCTAGACAGCTGAGGCACCCGCTATGAACATCCACGCTAGTTACCCGAGGCACCACGGTGAACAGCCCCACTAGACACCCGAGACAGCCACTGTGAACAGCTCTGTTAAGCACCCGAGGCACCCACCATGAACAGCCCCGCTAAACACCTGAGGCACCCAATGTGAACAGCTCCACTAGACACCTGAGGCACCCACTGTGAACACCCAAGCTAGACACCCAAGGCACTCACTGTGAACAGCTCTACAAGACACCCGAGGCAACCACTGTGAACATCTCCACTAGACACCCGAGGCACCCACTGCAAACAGCTCCACTAGACACCCGAGGCACCCACTGTGAACAGCCCCACTAAACACCCGATGCACCCACTGCGAACAGCTCCACTAGACAGCCTAGGCACCCACTACAAACAGCTCCGCCACACATCCGAGGTACCCACTGCAAAGAGTTCCACTAGGCACCTGAGGCACCCACTGTTGACAGCTCCACTGGACACCCGAGGCACCCACTGCGAATAGCTCCACTAGACACCTGAGGCACCCACTGTGAACAGCCAGGCCACACACCCAAGGCACCCACTGTGAACAGCTCCACTAGACACCCAAGGCACCCCCTGTGAACATCCCCGCAAGACGACCAAGGCACACACTGTGAACAACCCCGCCATACGCCCGAGGCAAACACTGTGAACAACCCCACCAGACAGCCGAAGCACCCACTATGAACAGCCCCGCTAGACACCCGAGGCACCCACTGTGAACAGCAATGCTACACACCCGAGGAACCTACTGTGAACAGCCCTGCCAGACACCCGAGGAACCCACTGTGAACAGCCCCGCTAGACACCCGAGGCACCGACAGCAAAGAGCTATACTGCACACCCGAGGCACCCATTGTAAGCAGCACGGCGAGACACCCAAGGCACCCACTGCAAAGAGCTCCACTGGACACCCGAGGCACCCACTGCAAACAGCTCCACTAGATACCCGAGGCACCCACTGCAAACAGCTCCACTAGACACCTGAGGCACCCACTGCAAACAGCTCCACTAGACACCCGAGGCACACACTGTGAACAGTCAGGCCACACACCCGAGGCATCCACTGTGAACAGCTCCACGAGGCACCCGAGGCACCCACTGCAAACAGCTCCACTAGACACCCGAGGCACCCACTGTGAGCAGCTCCGACGGACACGCGTGGCAACGACTGTGAACAGCCCCGCTAGACACCCGAGCCACCCACTGTGAGCAGCCCCTTAGAACACCCGAGGCCCCCACCGCGAACAGCTCCACTAGACACCCGAAGCACCCACTGTGAGCAGCTCCACTAGACAACCGAGGCTCCCACTGTGAACAGCTCCGCTAGACACACGAGGCACCGAATGCGAACGGCTCCACTAGACAGCCGAGGCACCCACTGCAAACAGCTCAAATAGACACCCGTGGCACCCACTCTGAAGAGCTCCACTAGACACCTGAGCTACCCACTGTGAACAGCTCCACTAGACACCCAAGGCACCCACTGTGAACATCCCCGCAAGACGACCGAGGCACACACTGTGAACAACCATGCCATACGCCCGAGGCAAACACTGTGAACAACCCCACCAGACACCCGAAGCACCCACTATGAACAGGCCCGCTAGACACCCGAGGCACCCACTGTGAACAGCAACGCTACACACCCGAGGAACCTACTGTGAACAGCCCCGCCAGACACCCGAGGAACCCACTGTGAACAGCCCCGCTAGACACCTGAGGCACCGACAGCAAAGAGCTAAACTGCACACCCGAGGCACCCATTGTGAGCAGCACGGCAAGACACCCAAGGCACCCACTGCAAAGAGCTCCACAGGACACCCGAGGCACCCACTGCAAACAGCTCCACTACACAGCCGAGGCAGCCACTGCAAATAGCTCCGCTAGACATCCGAGGCAGCCACTGTTAACAGCTCCACTGGACACCCGAGGCACCCACTGCAAACAGCTCCACTAGATACCCGAGGCACAAGCTGCAAACAGCTCCACTAGACACCCGAGGCACTCACTGCAAACAGCTCCACTAGACACCCGAGGCACCCACTGCAAACAGCACCACTAGACAGCCGAGGCACCCATTGTGAGCAGCACCGCTAGACACCCAAGGCACCCACTGCAAAGAGCTCCACTAGACACCTGAGGCACCCACGGCAAACAGCAATGCTACACACCCGAGGAACCTACTGTGAACAGCACCGCCAGACACCCGAGGAACCCACTGTGAACAGCCCCGCTAGACACCCGAGGCACCGACAGCAAAGAGCTATACTGCACACCCGAGGCACCCATTGTAAGCAGCATGGCGAGACACCCAAGGCACCCACTGCAAAGAGCTCCACTGGACACCCGAGGCACCCACTGCAAACAGCTCCACTATATACCCGAGGCACCCACTGCAAACAGCTCCACTAGACACCTGAGGCACCCACTGCAAACAGCTCCGCCACACACCCGCGGTACCCACTGCAAAGAGTTCGACTAGGCACCTGAGGCATCCACTGTTGACAGCTCCACTGGACACCCGAGGCACCCACTGCGAATAGCTCCAATAGACACCCCAGGCACCCACTGCAAACAGCTCCACTAGACACCCGAGGCACACACTGTGAACAGCCAGGCCACACACCCGAGGCATCCACTGTGAACAGCTCCACGAGGCACCCGAGGCACCCACTGCAAACAGCTCCACTAAACACCCGAGGCACCCAATGTGAACAGCCCCGCTAGACACCCGATGCACCCACTGCGAACAGTTCCACTAGACTCCCGAGGCACCCACTGTGAGCAGCTCTGACGGACACACGTGGCAACGACTGTGAACAGCCCCGCTAGACACCCGAGCCACCCACTGTGAGCAGCCCCTTAGAACACCCGAGGCCCCCACCGCGAACAGCTCCACTAGACACCCGAAGCACCCACTGCGAACAGTTCCACTAGACACCCGAAGCACCCACTGTGAGCAGCTCCACTAGAAACCCGAGGCACCCACTGCAATTAGCCCCGCTAGACTCCCGAGGCACCCACTCTGAAGAGCTCCGCTAGACGCCCGAGTCTCGCACTGTGAACAGCTCCACTAGACACCCGAGACACCCACTGTGAACAGCAGCGCTAGACACCCGAGGCACCCACTGCGAACAGCTCCACTAGACACACGAGGCACCCACTGTGAACAGCTCCACTAGACACACGAGGCACCCACTGTGAACAGCTCCACTAGACACCCGAGGCTCACACTGTGAACAGCCCCGCCAGACAGCCGAGGCACCCGCTATGAACAGCCATGCTAGTTACCCGAGGCACCACGGTGAACAGCCCCAATTGACACCCGAGACAGCCACTGTGAACAGCTCAGTTAAGCACCCGAGGCACCCACTCTGAACAGCTCCACAAGACACCTGATGCACCCACCGCAAACAGCTCCACTAGACACCCGAGGCACCCACTGTGAACAGCTCCACTAGACACCCGAGGCACCCACTGCAAACATCTCCACTAGACACCCGTGGCACCCACTCTGAAGAGCTCCACTAGACACCAGAGGCACCCACTGTGAACAGCCATGCTAGTCACCCGAGGCACCAACGGGGAACAGTCCCACTAGACACCCGAGGCACTCACTGAGAGCACGTCCACTAGACACCCAAAACACCCAATGTGAACAGATCCACTAGACACCCGAGGCACCCACTGCGAACAGCTCCATTAAGCACCCAAGGCACCCACTGTGAACAGCTCCACTAGACACCCGAGGCATCCACCATGAGCATCCCTGCTAGAGACCTGAAGCACCCACTGTCAACAGCCCCACTAGACACACGAGGCACGCATGGCGAACAGTTCCCCTAGACACCCGTGGCACCCACTGTGTACAGCCCCACTAGATACCCAAGGCACCCACTGTGAACAGCTCAACTAGACACCTGAGGCACCCATGGTGAACAGTCCCACTAGACACCTAAGGCACCCACTGAGAGCAGGTACACTAGACACCCAAAACACCCAATGTGAACAGCTCCACTAGACACCCAAAACACCCACTGTGAACAGCTCCACTAGACACCCGAGGTACCCACTGTGAACTGCCCTGCTAGACACCCGAGGCACGCACTGTGAACAGTTCCACTAGACACCTGAGGCACCGACTGCGAACAGTTCCACTAGAATCCCAAGCACCCAATGTGAACAGCCCCACTAGACACCCATGGCACCCACTGCAAAGAGCTCCACTAGACACCTGAGGCACCCACGGCAAACAGCTCCACTAGACAGCCGAGGCACCCACTACAAACAGCTCCACCACACACCCGAGGTACCCACTGCAAAGAGCTCCACTAGGCACCTGAGGCACCCACTGTGAACAGCACCGCTAGACACCCCAGGCACCCACTGTGAACAGCTCCACTAGACACCCGAGGCACCCACTGTGAACAGCTCCACTAGACACCCGAGGCACCCACTTTGAACAGCTCTGTTAAGCACCCGAGGCACCCACCATGAACAGCCCCGCTAAACACCCCAGGCACCCACTGTGAACAGCTCCACTAGACACCCGAGGCACCCACTGTGAACAGCTCCACTAGACACCCGAGGCACCCACTGTGAACAGCTCCACTAGACACCCGAGGCACCCACTTTGAACAGCCCCGCTAGACAGCTGAGGCACCCGCTATGAACATCCACGCTAGTTACCCGAGGCACCACGGTGAACAGCCCCACTAGACACCCGAGACAGCCACTGTGAACAGCTCTGTTAAGCACCCGAGGCACCCACCATGAACAGCCCCGCTAAACACCTGAGGCACCCAATGTGAACAGCTCCACTAGACACCTGAGGCACCCACTTTGAACACCCAAGCTAGACACCCAAGGCAATCACTGTGAACAGCTCTACAAGACACCCGAGGCAACCACTGTGAACATCTCCACTAGACACCCGAGGCACCCACTTTGAACAGCCCCGCTAGACAGCTGAGGCACCCGCTATGAACATCCACGCTAGTTACCCGAGGCACCACGGTGAACAGCCCCACTAGACACCCGAGACAGCCACTGTGAACAGCTCTGTTAAGCACCCGAGGCACCCACCATGAACAGCCCCGCTAAACACCTGAGGCACCCAATGTGAACAGCTCCACTAGACACCTGAGGCACCCACTGTGAACACCCAAGCTAGACACCCAAGGCACTCACTGTGAACAGCTCTACAAGACACCCGAGGCAACCACTGTGAACATCTCCACTAGACACCCGAGGCACCCACTGCAAACAGCTCCACTAGACACCCGAGGCACCCACTGTGAACAGCCCCACTAAACACCCGATGCACCCACTGCGAACAGCTCCACTAGACAGCCTAGGCACCCACTACAAACAGCTCCGCCACACATCCGAGGTACCCACTGCAAAGAGTTCCACTAGGCACCTGAGGCACCCACTGTTGACAGCTCCACTGGACACCCGAGGCACCCACTGCGAATAGCTCCACTAGACACCTGAGGCACCCACTGTGAACAGCCAGGCCACAAACCCAAGGCACCCACTGTGAACAGCTCCACTAGACACCCAAGGCACCCCCTGTGAACATCCCCGCAAGACGACCAAGGCACACACTGTGAACAACCCCGCCATACGCCCGAGGCAAACACTGTGAACAACCCCACCAGACAGCCGAAGCACCCACTATGAACAGCCCCGCTAGACACCCGAGGCACCCACTGTGAACAGCAATGCTACACACCCGAGGAACCTACTGTGAACAGCCCTGCCAGACACCCGAGGAACCCACTGTGAACAGCCCCGCTAGACACCCGAGGCACCGACAGCAAAGAGCTATACTGCACACCCGAGGCACCCATTGTAAGCAGCACGGCGAGACACCCAAGGCACCCACTGCAAAGAGCTCCACTGGACACCCGAGGCACCCACTGCAAACAGCTCCACTAGATACCCGAGGCACCCACTGCAAACAGCTCCACTAGACACCTGAGGCACCCACTGCAAACAGCTCCACTAGACACCCGAGGCACCCACTTTGAACAGCCCCGCTAGACAGCTGAGGCACCCGCTATGAACATCCACGCTAGTTACCCGAGGCACCACGGTGAACAGCCCCACTAGACACCCGAGACAGCCACTGTGAACAGCTCTGTTAAGCACCCGAGGCACCCACCATGAACAGCCCCGCTAAACACCTGAGGCACCCAATGTGAACAGCTCCACTAGACACCTGAGGCACCCACTGTGAACACCCAAGCTAGACACCCAAGGCACTCACTGTGAACAGCTCTTCAAGACACCCGAGGCAACCACTGTGAACATCTCCACTAGACACCCGAGGCACCCACTGCAAACAGCTCCACTAGACACCCGAGGCACCCACTGTGAACAGCCCCACTAAACACCCGATGCACCCACTGCGAACAGCTCCACTAGACAGCCTAGGCACCCACTACAAACAGCTCCGCCACACATCCGAGGTACCCACTGCAAAGAGTTCCACTAGGCACCTGAGGCACCCACTGTTGACAGCTCCACTGGACACCCGAGGCACCCACTGCGAATAGCTCCACTAGACACCCGAGGCACCCACTGTGAACAGCCAGGCCACACACCCAAGGCACCCACTGTGAACAGCTCCACTAGACACCCAAGGCACCCCCTGTGAACATCCCCGCAAGACGACCAAGGCACACACTGTGAACAACCCCGCCATACGCCCGAGGCAAACACTGTGAACAACCCCACCAGACAGCCGAAGCACCCACTATGAACAGCCCCGCTAGACACCCGAGGCACCCACTGTGAACAGCAATGCTACACACCCGAGGAACCTACTGTGAACAGCCCTGCCAGACACCCGAGGAACCCACTGTGAACAGCCCCGCTAGACACCCGAGGCACCGACAGCAAAGAGCTATACTGCACACCCGAGGCACCCATTGTAAGCAGCACGGCGAGACACCCAAGGCACCCACTGCAAAGAGCTCCACTGGACACCCGAGGCACCCACTGCAAACAGCTCCACTAGATACCCGAGGCACCCACTGCAAACAGCTCCAATAGACACCTGAGGCACCCACTGCAAACAGCTCCACTAGACACCCGAGGCACACACTGTGAACAGCCAGGCCACACACCCGAGGCATCCACTGTGAACAGCTCCACGAGGCACCCGAGGCACCCACTGCAAACAGCTCCACTAGACACCCGAGGCACCCAATGTGAACAGCCCCGCTAGACACCCGATGCACCCACTGCGAACAGTTCCACTAGACTCCCGAGGCACCCACTGTGAGCAGCTCCGACGGACACACGTGGCAACGACTGTGAACAGCCCCGCTAGACACCCGAGCCACCCACTGTGAGCAGCCCCTTAGAACACCCGAGGCCCCCACCGCGAACAGCTCCACTAGACACCCGAAGCACCCACTGCGAACAGTTCCACTAGACACCCGAGGCACCCACTGTGAACAGCAATGCTACACACCCGAGGAACCTACTGTGAACAGCACCGCCAGACACCCGAGGAACCCACTGTGAACAGCCCCGCTAGACACCCGAGGCACCGACAGCAAAGAGCTATACTGCACACCCGAGGCACCCATTGTAAGCAGCACGGCGAGACACCCAAGGCACCCACTGCAAAGAGCTCCACTGGACACCCGAGGCACCCACTGCAAACAGCTCCACTATATACCCGAGGCACCCACTGCAAACAGCTCCACTAGACACCTGAGGCACCCACTGCAAACAGCTCCGCCACACACCCGAGGTACCCACTGCAAAGAGTTCGACTAGGCACCTGAGGCATCCACTGTTGACAGCTCCACTGGACACCCGAGGCACCCACTGCGAATAGCTCCAATAGACACCCCAGGCACCCACTGCAAACAGCTCCACTAGACACCCGAGGCACACACTGTGAACAGCCAGGCCACACACCCGAGGCATCCACTGTGAACAGCTCCACGAGGCACCCGAGGCACCCACTGCAAACAGCTCCACTAGACACCCGAGGCACCCAATGTGAACAGCCCCGCTAGACACCCGATGCACCCACTGCGAACAGTTCCACTAGACTCCCGAGGCACCCACTGTGAGCAGCTCTGACGGACACACGTGGCAACGACTGTGAACAGCCCCGCTAGACACCCGAGCCACCCACTGTGAGCAGCCCCTTAGAACACCCGAGGCCCCCACCGCGAACAGCTCCACTAGACACCCGAAGCACCCACTGCGAACAGTTCCACTAGACACCCGAAGCACCCACTGTGAGCAGCTCCACTAGAAACCCGAGGCACCCACTGCAATTAGCCCCGCTAGACTCCCGAGGCACCCACTCTGAAGAGCTCCGCTAGACGCCCGAGTCTCGCACTGTGAACAGCTCCACTAGACACCCGAGACACCCACTGTGAACAGCAGCGCTAGACACCCGAGGCACCCACTGCGAACAGCTCCACTAGACACACGAGGCACCCACTGTGAACAGCTCCACTAGACACACGAGGCACCCACTGTGAACAGCTCCACTAGACACCCGAGGCTCACACTGTGAACAGCCCCGCCAGACAGCCGAGGCACCCGCTATGAACAGCCATGCTAGTTACCCGAGGCACCACGGTGAACAGCCCCAATTGACACCCGAGACAGCCACTGTGAACAGCTCAGTTAAGCACCCGAGGCACCCACTCTGAACAGCTCCACAAGACACCTGATGCACCCACCGCAAACAGCTCCACTAGACACCCGAGGCACCCACTGTGAACAGCTCCACTAGACACCCGAGGCACCCACTGCAAACATCTCCACTAGACACCCGTGGCACCCACTCTGAAGAGCTCCACTAGACACCAGAGGCACCCACTGTGAACAGCCATGCTAGTCACCCGAGGCACCAACGGGGAACAGTCCCACTAGACACCCGAGGCACTCACTGAGAGCACGTCCACTAGACACCCAAAACACCCAATGTGAACAGATCCACTAGACACCCGAGGCACCCACTGCGAACAGCTCCATTAAGCACCCAAGGCACCCACTGTGAACAGCTCCACTAGACACCCGAGGCATCCACCATGAGCATCCCTGCTAGAGACCTGAAGCACCCACTGTCAACAGCCCCACTAGACACACGAGGCACGCATGGCGAACAGTTCCCCTAGACACCCATGGCACCCACTGTGTACAGCCCCACTAGATACCCAAGGCACCCACTGTGAACAGCTCAACTAGACACCTGAGGCACCCATGGTGAACAGTCCCACTAGACACCTAAGGCACCCACTGAGAGCAGGTACACTAGACACCCAAAACACCCAATGTGAACAGCTCCACTAGACACCCAAAACACCCACTGTGAACAGCTCCACTAGACACCCGAGGTACCCACTGTGAACTGCCCTGCTAGACACCCGAGGCACGCACTGTGAACAGTTCCACTAGACACCTGAGGCACCGACTGCGAACAGTTCCACTAGAATCCCAAGCACCCAAAGTGAACAGCCCCACTAGACACCCATGGCACCCACTGCAAAGAGCTCCACTAGACACCTGAGGCACCCACGGCAAACAGCTCCACTAGACAGCCGAGGCACCCACTACAAACAGCTCCACCACACACCCGAGGTACCCACTGCAAAGAGCTCCACTAGGCACCTGAGGCACCCACTGTGAACAGCACCGCTAGACACCCCAGGCACCCACTGTGAACAGCTCCACTAGACACCCGAGGCACCCACTGTGAACAGCTCCACTAGACACCCGAGGCACCCACTTTGAACAGCTCTGTTAAGCACCCGAGGCACCCACCATGAACAGCCCCGCTAAACACCCCAGGCACCCACTGTGAACAGCTCCACTAGACACCCGAGGCACCCACTGTGAACAGCTCCACTAGACACCCGAGGCACCCACTGTGAACAGCTCCACTAGACACCCGAGGCACCCACTTTGAACAGCCCCGCTAGACAGCTGAGGCACCCGCTATGAACATCCACGCTAGTTACCCGAGGCACCACGGTGAACAGCCCCACTAGACACCCGAGACAGCCACTGTGAACAGCTCTGTTAAGCACCCGAGGCACCCACCATGAACAGCCCCGCTAAACACCTGAGGCACCCAATGTGAACAGCTCCACTAGACACCTGAGGCACCCACTGTGAACACCCAAGCTAGACACCCAAGGCACTCACTGTGAACAGCTCTACAAGACACCCGAGGCAACCACTGTGAACATCTCCACTAGACACCCGAGGCACCCACTTTGAACAGCCCCGCTAGACAGCTGAGGCACCCGCTATGAACATCCACGCTAGTTACCCGAGGCACCACGGTGAACAGCCCCACTAGACACCCGAGACAGCCACTGTGAACAGCTCTGTTAAGCACCCGAGGCACCCACCATGAACAGCCCCGCTAAACACCTGAGGCACCCAATGTGAACAGCTCCACTAGACACCTGAGGCACCCA
The DNA here is from genome assembly GCA_026770705.1 of Isurus oxyrinchus. Classification (NCBI taxonomy): domain Eukaryota; kingdom Metazoa; phylum Chordata; class Chondrichthyes; order Lamniformes; family Lamnidae; genus Isurus; species Isurus oxyrinchus. The sequence continues at coordinate 123,758 of JANJGN010001508.1, forward strand.
CTGTGAACACCCAAGCTAGACACCCAAGGCACTCACTGTGAACAGCTCTACAAGACACCCGAGGCAACCACTGTGAACATCTCCACTAGACACCCGAGGCACCCACTGCAAACAGCTCCACTAGACACCCGAGGCACCCACTGTGAACAGCCCCACTAAACACCCGATGCACCCACTGCGAACAGCTCCACTAGACAGCCTAGGCACCCACTACAAACAGCTCCGCCACACATCCGAGGTACCCACTGCAAAGAGTTCCACTAGGCACCTGAGGCACCCACTGTTGACAGCTCCACTGGACACCCGAGGCACCCACTGCGAATAGCTCCACTAGACACCTGAGGCACCCACTGTGAACAGCCAGGCCACACACCCAAGGCACCCACTGTGAACAGCTCCACTAGACACCCAAGGCACCCCCTGTGAACATCCCCGCAAGACGACCAAGGCACACACTGTGAACAACCCCGCCATACGCCCGAGGCAAACACTGTGAACAACCCCACCAGACAGCCGAAGCACCCACTATGAACAGCCCCGCTAGACACCCGAGGCACCCACTGTGAACAGCAATGCTACACACCCGAGGAACCTACTGTGAACAGCCCTGCCAGACACCCGAGGAACCCACTGTGAACAGCCCCGCTAGACACCCGAGGCACCGACAGCAAAGAGCTATACTGCACACCCGAGGCACCCATTGTAAGCAGCACGGCGAGACACCCAAGGCACCCACTGCAAAGAGCTCCACTGGACACCCGAGGCACCCACTGCAAACAGCTCCACTAGATACCCGAGGCACCCACTGCAAACAGCTCCACTAGACACCTGAGGCACCCACTGCAAACAGCTCCACTAGACACCCGAGGCACACACTGTGAACAGTCAGGCCACACACCCGAGGCATCCACTGTGAACAGCTCCACGAGGCACCCGAGGCACCCACTGCAAACAGCTCCACTAGACACCCGAGGCACCCACTGTGAGCAGCTCCGACGGACACGCGTGGCAACGACTGTGAACAGCCCCGCTAGACACCCGAGCCACCCACTGTGAGCAGCCCCTTAGAACACCCGAGGCCCCCACCGCGAACAGCTCCACTAGACACCCGAAGCACCCACTGTGAGCAGCTCCACTAGACAACCGAGGCTCCCACTGTGAACAGCTCCGCTAGACACACGAGGCACCGAATGCGAACGGCTCCACTAGACAGCCGAGGCACCCACTGCAAACAGCTCAAATAGACACCCGTGGCACCCACTCTGAAGAGCTCCACTAGACACCTGAGCTACCCACTGTGAACAGCTCCACTAGACACCCAAGGCACCCACTGTGAACATCCCCGCAAGACGACCGAGGCACACACTGTGAACAACCATGCCATACGCCCGAGGCAAACACTGTGAACAACCCCACCAGACACCCGAAGCACCCACTATGAACAGGCCCGCTAGACACCCGAGGCACCCACTGTGAACAGCAACGCTACACACCCGAGGAACCTACTGTGAACAGCCCCGCCAGACCACCCGAGGAACCCACTGTGAACAGCCCCGCTAGACACCTGAGGCACCGACAGCAAAGAGCTAAACTGCACACCCGAGGCACCCATTGTGAGCAGCACGGCAAGACACCCAAGGCACCCACTGCAAAGAGCTCCACAGGACACCCGAGGCACCCACTGCAAACAGCTCCACTACACAGCCGAGGCAGCCACTGCAAATAGCTCCGCTAGACATCCGAGGCAGCCACTGTTAACAGCTCCACTGGACACCCGAGGCACCCACTGCAAACAGCTCCACTAGATACCCGAGGCACAAGCTGCAAACAGCTCCACTAGACACCCGAGGCACTCACTGCAAACAGCTCCACTAGACACCCGAGGCACCCACTGCAAACAGCACCACTAGACAGCCGAGGCACCCATTGTGAGCAGCACCGCTAGACACCCAAGGCACCCACTGCAAAGAGCTCCACTAGACACCTGAGGCACCCACGGCAAACAGCAATGCTACACACCCGAGGAACCTACTGTGAACAGCACCGCCAGACACCCGAGGAACCCACTGTGAACAGCCCCGCTAGACACCCGAGGCACCGACAGCAAAGAGCTATACTGCACACCCGAGGCACCCATTGTAAGCAGCATGGCGAGACACCCAAGGCACCCACTGCAAAGAGCTCCACTGGACACCCGAGGCACCCACTGCAAACAGCTCCACTATATACCCGAGGCACCCACTGCAAACAGCTCCACTAGACACCTGAGGCACCCACTGCAAACAGCTCCGCCACACACCCGCGGTACCCACTGCAAAGAGTTCGACTAGGCACCTGAGGCATCCACTGTTGACAGCTCCACTGGACACCCGAGGCACCCACTGCGAATAGCTCCAATAGACACCCCAGGCACCCACTGCAAACAGCTCCACTAGACACCCGAGGCACACACTGTGAACAGCCAGGCCACACACCCGAGGCATCCACTGTGAACAGCTCCACGAGGCACCCGAGGCACCCACTGCAAACAGCTCCACTAAACACCCGAGGCACCCAATGTGAACAGCCCCGCTAGACACCCGATGCACCCACTGCGAACAGTTCCACTAGACTCCCGAGGCACCCACTGTGAGCAGCTCTGACGGACACACGTGGCAACGACTGTGAACAGCCCCGCTAGACACCCGAGCCACCCACTGTGAGCAGCCCCTTAGAACACCTGAGGCCCCCCACCGCGAACAGCTCCACTAGACACCCGAAGCACCCACTGCGAACAGTTCCACTAGACACCCGAAGCACCCACTGTGAGCAGCTCCACTAGAAACCCGAGGCACCCACTGCAATTAGCCCCGCTAGACTCCCGAGGCACCCACTCTGAAGAGCTCCGCTAGACGCCCGAGTCTCGCACTGTGAACAGCTCCACTAGACACCCGAGACACCCACTGTGAACAGCAGCGCTAGACACCCGAGGCACCCACTGCGAACAGCTCCACTAGACACACGAGGCACCCACTGTGAACAGCTCCACTAGACACACCGAGGCACCCACTGTGAACAGCTCCACTAGACACCCGAGGCTCACACTGTGAACAGCCCCGCCCAGACAGCCGAGGCACCCGCTATGAACAGCCATGCTAGTTACCCGAGGCACCACGGTGAACAGCCCCAATTGACACCCGAGACAGCCACTGTGAACAGCTCAGTTAAGCACCCGAGGCACCCACTCTGAACAGCTCCACAAGACACCTGATGCACCCACCGCAAACAGCTCCACTAGACACCCGAGGCACCCACTGTGAACAGCTCCACTAGACACCCGAGGCACCCACTGCAAACATCTCCACTAGACACCCGTGGCACCCACTCTGAAGAGCTCCACTAGACACCAGAGGCACCCACTGTGAACAGCCATGCTAGTCACCCGAGGCACCAACGGGGAACAGTCCCACTAGACACCCGAGGCACTCACTGAGAGCACGTCCACTAGACACCCAAAACACCCAATGTGAACAGATCCACTAGACACCCGAGGCACCCACTGCGAACAGCTCCATTAAGCACCCAAGGCACCCACTGTGAACAGCTCCACTAGACACCCGAGGCATCCACCATGAGCATCCCTGCTAGAGACCTGAAGCACCCACTGTCAACAGCCCCACTAGACACACGAGGCACGCATGGCGAACAGTTCCCCTAGACACCCGTGGCACCCACTGTGTACAGCCCCACTAGATACCCAAGGCACCCACTGTGAACAGCTCAACTAGACACCTGAGGCACCCATGGTGAACAGTCCCACTAGACACCTAAGGCACCCACTGAGAGCAGGTACACTAGACACCCAAAACACCCAATGTGAACAGCTCCACTAGACACCCAAAACACCCACTGTGAACAGCTCCACTAGACACCCGAGGTACCCACTGTGAACTGCCCTGCTAGACACCCGAGGCACGCACTGTGAACAGTTCCACTAGACACCTGAGGCACCGACTGCGAACAGTTCCACTAGAATCCCAAGCACCCAATGTGAACAGCCCCACTAGACACCCATGGCACCCACTGCAAAGAGCTCCACTAGACACCTGAGGCACCCACGGCAAACAGCTCCACTAGACAGCCGAGGCACCCACTACAAACAGCTCCACCACACACCCGAGGTACCCACTGCAAAGAGCTCCACTAGGCACCTGAGGCACCCACTGTGAACAGCACCGCTAGACACCCCAGGCACCCACTGTGAACAGCTCCACTAGACACCCGAGGCACCCACTGTGAACAGCTCCACTAGACACCCGAGGCACCCACTTTGAACAGCTCTGTTAAGCACCCGAGGCACCCACCATGAACAGCCCCGCTAAACACCCCAGGCACCCACTGTGAACAGCTCCACTAGACACCCGAGGCACCCACTGTGAACAGCTCCACTAGACACCCGAGGCACCCACTGTGAACAGCTCCACTAGACACCCGAGGCACCCACTTTGAACAGCCCCGCTAGACAGCTGAGGCACCCGCTATGAACATCCACGCTAGTTACCCGAGGCACCACGGTGAACAGCCCCACTAGACACCCGAGACAGCCACTGTGAACAGCTCTGTTAAGCACCCGAGGCACCCACCATGAACAGCCCCGCTAAACACCTGAGGCACCCAATGTGAACAGCTCCACTAGACACCTGAGGCACCCACTGTGAACACCCAAGCTAGACACCCAAGGCACTCACTGTGAACAGCTCTACAAGACACCCGAGGCAACCACTGTGAACATCTCCACTAGACACCCGAGGCACCCACTTTGAACAGCCCCGCTAGACAGCTGAGGCACCCGCTATGAACATCCACGCTAGTTACCCGAGGCACCACGGTGAACAGCCCCACTAGACACCCGAGACAGCCACTGTGAACAGCTCTGTTAAGCACCCGAGGCACCCACCATGAACAGCCCCGCTAAACACCTGAGGCACCCCAAGTGAACAGCTCCACTAGACACCTGAGGCACCCACTGTGAACACCCAAGCTAGACACCCAAGGCACTCACTGTGAACAGCTCTACAAGACACCCGAGGCAACCACTGTGAACATCTCCACTAGACACCCGAGGCACCCACTGCAAACAGCTCCACTAGACACCCGAGGCACCCACTGTGAACAGCCCCACTAAACACCCGATGCACCCACTGCGAACAGCTCCACTAGACAGCCTAGGCACCCACTACAAACAGCTCCGCCACACATCCGAGGTACCCACTGCAAAGAGTTCCACTAGGCACCTGAGGCACCCACTGTTGACAGCTCCACTGGACACCCGAGCACCCACTGCGAATAGCTCCACTAGACACCTGAGGCACCCACTGTGACAGCCAGGCCACAACCCAGGCACCCACTGTGAACAGCTCCACTAGACACCCAAGGCACCCCCTGTGAACATCCCCGCAAGACGACCAAGGCACACACTGTGAACAACCCCGCCATACGCCCGAGGCAAACACTGTGAACAACCCCACCAGACAGCCGAAGCACCCCACTATGAACAGCCCCGTAGACACCCGAGGCACCCACTGTGAACAGCAATGCTACACACCCGAGGAACCTACTGTGAACAGCCCTGCCAGACACCCGAGGAACCCACTGTGAACAGCCCCGCTAGACACCCGAGGCACCGACAGCAAAGAGCTATACTGCACACCCGAGGCACCCATTGTAAGCAGCACGGCGAGACACCCAAGGCACCCACTGCAAAGAGCTCCACTGGACACCCGAGGCACCCACTGCAAACAGCTCCACTAGATACCCGAGGCACCCACTGCAAACAGCTCCACTAGACACCTGAGGCACCCACTGCAAACAGCTCCACTAGCACCCGAGGCACCCACTTTGAACAGCCCCGCTAGACAGCTGAGGCACCCGCTATGAACATCCACGCTAGTTACCCGAGGCACCACGGTGAACAGCCCCACTAGACACCCGAGACAGCCACTGTGAACAGCTCTGTTAAGCACCCGAGGCACCCACCATGAACAGCCCCGCTAAACACCTGAGGCACCCAAGTGAACCAGCTCCACTAGACACCTGAGGCACCCACTGTGAACACCCAAGCTAGACACCCAAGGCACTCACTGTGAACAGCTCTTCAAGACACCCGAGGCAACCACTGTGAACATCTCCACTAGACACCCCGAGGCACCCACTGCAAACAGCTCCACTAGACACCCGAGGCACCCACTGTGAACAGCCCCACTAAACACCCGATGCACCCACTGCGAACAGCTCCACTAGACAGCCTAGGCACCCACTACAAACAGCTCCGCCACACATCCGAGGTACCCACTGCAAAGAGTTCCACTAGGCACCTGAGGCACCCACTGTTGACAGCTCCACTGGACACCCGAGGCACCCACTGCGAATAGCTCCACTAGACACCCGAGGCACCCACTGTGAACAGCCAGGCCACACACCCAAGGCACCCCCTGTGAACAGCTCCACTAGACACCCAAGGCACCCCCTGTGAACATCCCCGCAAGACGACCAAGGCACACACTGTGAACAACCCCGCCATACGCCCGAGGCAAACACTGTGACAACCCCACCAGACAGCCGAAGCACCCACTATGAACAGCCCCGCTAGACACCCGAGGCACCCACTGTGAACAGCAATGCTACACACCCGAGGAACCTACTGTGAACAGCCCTGCCAGACACCCGAGGGAACCCACTGTGAACAGCCCCGCTAGACACCCGAGGCACCGACAGCAAAGAGCTATACTGCACACCCGAGGCACCCATTGTAAGCAGCACGGCGAGACACCCAAGGCACCCACTGCAAAGAGCTCCACTGGACACCCGAGGCACCCACTGCAAACAGCTCCACTAGATACCCGAGGCACCCACTGCAAACAGCTCCAATAGACACCTGAGGCACCCACTGCAAACAGCTCCACTAGACACCCGAGGCACACACTGTGAACAGCCAGGCCACAACCCCGAGGCATCCACTGTGAACAGCTCCACGAGGCACCCGAGGCACCCACTGCAAACAGCTCCACTAGACACCCGAGGCACCCAATGTGAACAGCCCCGCTAGACACCCGATGCACCCACTGCGAACAGTTCCACTAGACTCCCGAGGCACCCACTGTGAGCAGCTCCGACGGACACACGTGGCAACGACTGTGAACAGCCCCGCTAGACACCCGAGCCACCCACTGTGAGCAGCCCCTTAGAACACCCCGAGGCCCCCACCGCGAACAGCTCCACTAGACACCCGAAGCACCCACTGCGAACAGTTCCACTAGACACCCGAGGCACCCACTGTGAACAGCAATGCTACACACCGCAGGAACCTACTGTGAACAGCACCGCCAGACACCCCGAGGAACCCACTGTGAACAGCCCCGCTAGACACCCGAGGCACCCGTCAGCAAAGAGCTATACTGCACACCCGAGGCACCCATTGTAAGCAGCACGGCGAGACACCCAAGGCACCCACTGCAAAGAGCTCCACTGGACACCCGAGGCACCCACTGCAAACAGCTCCACTATACCCGAGGCACCCACTGCAAACAGCTCCACTAGACACCTGAGGCACCCACTGCAAACAGCTCCGCCACACACCCGAGGTACCCACTGCAAAGAGTTCGACTAGGCACCTGAGGCATCCACTGTTGACAGCTCCACTGGACACCCGAGGCACCCACTGCGAATAGCTCCAATAGACACCCCAGGCACCCACTGCAAACAGCTCCACTAGACACCCGAGGCACACACTGTGAACAGCCCAGGCCACACACCCGAGGCATCCACTGTGAACAGCTCCACGAGGCACCCGAGGCACCCACTGCAAACAGCTCCACTAGACACCCGAGGCACCCAATGTGAACAGCCCCGCTAGACACCCGATGCACCCACTGCGAACAGTTCCACTAGACTCCCGAGGCACCCACTGTGAGCAGCTCTGACGGACACACGTGGCAACGACTGTGAACAGCCCCGCTAGACACCCGAGCCACCCACTGTGAGCAGCCCCTTAGAACACCCGAGGCCCCCACCGCGAACAGCTCCACTAGACACCCGAAGCACCCACTGCGAACAGTTCCACTAGACACCCGAAGCACCCACTGTGAGCAGCTCCACTAGAAACCCGAGGCACCCACTGCAATTAGCCCCGCTAGACTCCCGAGGCTCCCACTCTGAAGAGCTCCGCTAGACGCCCGAGTCTCGCACTGTGAACAGCTCCACTAGCACCCGAGACACCCACTGTGAACAGCAGCGCTAGACACCCGAGGCACCCACTGCGAACAGCTCCACTAGACACACGAGGCACCCACTGTGAACAGCTCCACTAGACACACGAGGCACCCACTGTGAACAGCTCCACTAGACACCCGAGGCTCACACTGTGAACAGCCCCGCCAGACAGCCGAGGCACCCGCTATGACAAGCCATGCTAGT
>JANJGN010001509.1:0-132045 GCA_026770705.1 Isurus oxyrinchus
GGAAGGTGGTGGGTGGGTGGGTGGGGAGAGGGAAGGGGTGGTTGGGTGGGTGCTGAGAGGGAAGGAGTTGGGTTTGTGGGTGGGGAGAGGGAAGGGGATGGGTTGGTTGGGTGGGGAGAGGGAAGGGCATGGGTGGATGGGGAGGGCGGGGAAGGGCATGGATTGACAGGGAGAGGGAAGGTGGTAGGTGGGTGGCGAGAGGGAAGGGGGTGGGTGGGTGCTGAGAGGGAAGGAAGTATGTTGCTGGGTGGGGAGACAGAAGCGGATGGGTGGGGCGAGGGAAGGGGGTTGGGTGGGGAGAGCGAAAGGTCTGGTTGGGGAACGGGACGGGTGGGTGGGTGGGGAGAAGGAAGGGGCTGGGTGCGGCAACATGGAAGGGAGTAGGTGGATGCATTGGGGCAACAGGGTGGGGGTTTTTTTGGTGGGTTCAGGCAACATGGAAGGGGTGGGAAGGTGTGTGGGGGCAGCAGGGTAGGGGTAGGTAGTTGGGGACAACAGGGAAGGGGTGGGTGAGTGGGTGGGGGCTACATGTAAGGGGATGGGAGGTTGGGTGGTGGCAACAGGGATGGGGGTGTGTGTGGGGGCAATAGGGAAGGGGGTGAGTGTCTTATTGGGGGCAAGAGGGAAGGAATGGGTCTGTGGGTGTTGGCAACAGGGAAAAGTTTGGGTAGTTGGGGTCATCAGGAAAGGGGGTGCGTGGTTTGGTGGGTCGGGACAACAGGGAAGTGGGAGGGCATTTGAGGGCAACAGGGAAAGGGGGAGGTGGGTGGGGGCAACAGGGAAGGGGGTTGATTGGTGGGTTCAGGCAACATGGAAGGGGGTGGGAGGGTGGGTGGGTGGGGACAGGGATGGGATTGGGTAGGCATGTGGGGGCAACAGGGAAGGCTGTGGGTGGGAGGGTGGGTTCAGGCAACATGGAAGGGGGTGGGAGGGTGGGTTGGGGTAACATGGAAGGGGGTGGTAGGTTGGGTGGTGGCAACAGGGAAGGCGGTGGGTGGGTGGGGGCTACAGGGAAGGGAGTGGGTGCGACAGGGAACTGCGTGGTTGGGTGGGTGGGGCCAACAAGGAAGGGAGTGGGTGGATGGGTGGGTGGGGGCAACAGGGAAGTGGGTTTGTGGGTGGGTGGTGGCAACAGGGAAGGGTGTGGGTGGGTATGTGGGGGCAACAAGGAAGTGGTGTGTGCGTGGTTTTGGACAACAGGGAAGGGGTATGGGTGTGTGTGGGCAACGGGGAAGGGGCTGGTGGGTGGGTGGGGGTAACAGGGAAGGGTTGGTGATGTGGGTGGGGGCAACAGGGAAGGGGGTGGGTAGGTGGGGGCACCAGGTAAGGGAGTGGGTGGGTGGGTGGGGGCAACAGGGAAGGGGCTGTGTGGGTGGGTGGGGGCAACAGGGAAGGGGGTGGGTGTGCGGGGACAAAAGGGAAGTGGGTGTGTTTGTTATGTGGTTGGGTGAGGGCAACAGGGAAAGGTCGGGGATGTGGGTGGGGGCAACAGGGAAGGGGGTGGGTAGGTTTTTGGGTGGGGTCAACAGGGAAGGGGGTGGGTGCTGAGAGGAAGAGTTTGTGTGGGTGGGTGCAACAAGGAAGGGGTGGTTGAGTGGGTGGGGAGAGGGAAGGGGATGGCTGGGTGAGTGCTGAGAGGGAAGGAGGTGGGTTGGTGGGTAGGGAGACAGAACGGAATGGGTGGGGAGAGAGAAGGGGGGTGGGTGGGGAGAGGGCAAGGTCATTGGTGGTTGGGTGGGGAGAGCGTAGGGTGTGGATGGGGAGCGGGACAGTTGGGTGGCTGGGAAGAAGGATGGGGCTGGGTGTGTGGGTGGGGGGAGAGAAGTGTTTGGGTGGGTGGGTGGGTGGGGACATGGAAGGCAGTGATTGGGTGGGTGGGTGGGGACAGGGATGGGAGTGGCTGGGCATGTGGTGGCAACAGGGAAGGCTGTGGGTGCATGTGTATGGGCAACAGGGAAGAGTGTGGTGGGTGGGTGGGGGGCAACATTTAAGTGGGTGAGTGCAACAGGGAAGGTGGTGGGTCGGTGGGTGGAGTCAACAGGGAAGGGGTTGGAGAATGGGTGGGGGCAACAGGGAAGGGTTGGGAGGGTGGGTGGGGCAGCAGGGTAGGGTTGGGTGGTTGGGGACAACAGGGAAGTGGTGGGTTGGTGGGTGGGGGCAACAGGGAAAAGTTTGGGTTGTTAGAGAAGGGGGTGTGTGGTTGGGTATTTGCGGGCAATGGGGAATGGGCTGGGTGGGCTGGGGCGACTGAGAAGTGGGTGGGTGTGCGGGGACAAAAGGGAAGAGGGTGTGTTTGCTGTGTCTTTGGGTGGGGGCAACAGGGAAGGGTTGGGGATGTGGGTGGGGGGCAACAGGGAAGGGGTGGCTGGGTATTTGGGTGGGGCCAACAGAGAAGTGGGTGCGGGCAACAGGGAAGGGCGTGGGCGGGTGGGGGCAACAGGGAAGGGGGCAGGTGGGTGGGGGCAACAGGGAAGGGGTAGGGTGGGTGGGTGGAGGCAACATGGAAGGGGGGTGGGAGGTTGTGTGGTGGCAACAGGGAAGGGGGTGGATGGGTGGGTGGTTGGGAGAAACAGGGTAAGGGGTGGGTGGGTGGGTAAGTGGGAGCAATGGGGAAGGGGGTGGTGGTGTGGGTGGGTGGAGGCAACAGGGAAGGGGGTTTGTTGGTGCATTCAGGCAACAGGGAAGGGGTTGTTCGTTGGAGGGGCAACAGGGAAGTGGGTGGCTGGGTGGGTGGGGGCATCAGGGAAGGCGGCGGGTGGGTCAGTGGGGGCAACAGGGATGGGTTTGGGTGGGTGGAGGCAACAGGGAAGGGGGTTTGTTGGTGAATTTGGGCAACATGAAAGGGGTGGGAGGGTGGATGGGAATAACATGGAAGGGGGTGGGAGGGTGGGTGGGGGCAACAGGGAAGGGTGTGGGTGGGTTTTTGAGTTGGGTCAACAGGGAAGGGGGTGGAGGCAACAGGGAATGATTTGTGTGGGTGGGTGCAACAAGAAGTGGGTGGGTGGGGGCAACATGGAAGGGGGTGGGGTGTGGTTGGGGGCAACATGGAAGGGGGTGGGTGGATGGGTGGGTGGGGGCAACAGGGACGTGGGTTTGTGGGTAGGTGGGGGCAACAGGGAAGGTTGTGAGTGGGTACATGGGGGCAACAAGGAAGGGGTGTGTGTGTGGTTTTGGGCAACAGGGAAGGGGGCTGGGTGTGCCCGGGCAACGGGGAAGGGGCTGGGTGTGTGTGTGGGGCAACAGGGAAGGGTTGGGGATTTGGGTGGGGGCAACAGGGAAGGGAGTGGGTGGGGGCCCCACGGAAGGGGCTGGGTGGGTGGGTGGGGGCAACAGGGAAGTGGGTTTGTGGGTGGGTGGGGGGCAACAGGGAAGAGTGTGTGTGGGTACGTGGGGGCAACAAGGAAGGGGTGTGTGCGTGGTTTTGGGTAACAGGGAAGGGGGCTGGGTGTGTGCGGGCAATGGGGAATGTTCTGGGTGGGTGGGTGGGGGGCAACAGGGAAGGGTTTGTGTGGGTGGGTGAAACAAGGAAGGGGGGTGGGGGGTGGATGGGGAGAGGGAAGTGGGTGGTTGAGTGGGTGCTGAGAGGGAAGGAGGTGGGTTGGTGTGTGGGGAGAGGGAAGCTGGTGGGTGGGTGCTCAGAGGGAAGGGAGTGGGTTGGTGGGTTGGGGGAGAGAAGGGGATGGTTGGGTGGGTACTGAGAGGGAAGGAGCTGGGTTGGTGGGTGGGGAGAGGGAAGGGAATGGGTAGTGAGAGAGAAGGGGCTGGGTGGGGAGAGGGAAGGGCGTGGGAGGGTGGATGTGGAGAGTGAAGTGGGTGGCTGGGGAGAGAGAAGGGTGTGGGTAGGTCGGGAGAGGGAAGGTGGTGGGTGGGTCCTGAGAGGGAAGGGAGCGGGTTGGTGGGTGTGGAGAGGGAGGGGATGGGTGGGTAGAGGGAAGGGGGTGGGTGGGGTGTGGGAAGGGCATGGGAGGGTGGTTGGGGAGAGCGAAGTGTGTGGTTTGGGAGCGGGACGGGTGGGTGGGGAGATGGAAGGGGCTGGGTTGATAGTGGGGTGAGGGAAGATGTTGGGGTGGGTGTGTGGTGTGGACAGGGAAGGCAGTGGGTGGGTGGGTGGGTGGGGACAGGGAAGGGAGTGGGTGGGTAGGTGGGGGCAACGGGGAAGGGTGTGGGTGTGTGGGAGGGTGGGGCAACTGGGAAGGGGCTGGGTGGGTGGGCGGGGGGCAACAGAGAAGTGGGTGTGTGCAACAGGGAAGGGGGTGGGTCGGTGGGTGGAGGCAACAGGGAAGGGGTTGGAGAGTGTGTGCGGGCAACAGGGAAGGTTAGGAAGGTGTGTGGGGGCAGCAGGGTAGGGGTGTGCGGTTGGGGACAACAGGGAAGGGGTGGGTGGGTGGCCTGGGGCAACAGGGAGGGGGGTGGGTGGGGGCAACATGTAAGAGGGTAGGAGGTTGGGTGGTGGCAACAGGGAAGGGGGTGGGTGCGACAGGGAATGGTGTGGTTAGGTGGGAGGGGCCAACAGGAAAGGAGGTAGGTGGATGGGGCAACAGGGAAGTGGGTTTGTGGTTACGTGGGGGGCAACAAGGATGGGGTGTGTGCATGGCTTTGGGAAACAGGGAAGGGGCTGGGTGGGTGGGTGGGGGCAACAGGGAAGGGGCTGGGTGGTTGGGTGTGGGCAACAGGAAGTGGGTTTGTGGGTGGGTGGGGGCAACAGGGAATGATGTGGGTGGGTACGTGGGGGCAACAAGGAAGGGGTGTGTGCGTGGTTTTGGGTAACAGGGAAAGGGGGCTGGGTGTGTGCAGGCAATGGGGAAGTGGCTTGGTGGGTGGGTGGGGGCAACAGGGATGGGTTTGTGTGGGTGGGTGCAACAAGGAAAGGGATGGGGTGAGGATGGGGAGAGGGAAGTGGGTGGTTGGTTGAGTGCTGAGAGGGAATGAGGTGGGTTGGTGGGTTGGGAGAGGGAAGGGTGTGGGTGGGTGTGGAGAGGGAAGGTGGTGGATGGGTGGGGAGAGGGTAGGCGGTGGGTGGGGAGAGGGAAGGTGGTAGGTGGGTGCTGAGAGGGAAGGGAGTGGGTTGATGGGTGGGGAGAGGGAAGGGGATGGGTGGGTCGAGGGAAGGGAGTGGGTGGGGAGAGGGAAGTGTGTAGTTGAGAGCTGGATGGGTGGGTGGGGAGATGGAAGGGGCTGGGTGTGTGGGTGGGGTGAGGGAAGGGGTTGCGTGGGGACAGGGAAGGCAGTGGGTGGGTGGGTGTTGGGGAAAGGGAAGGGAGTGGGTGGGTATGTGGGGGCAACAGGGAAGGCTGTGGGTGGGTGTGTGTGGGCAACAGGGAAGGTTGTGGGTGAGTAGGTGGGTGGGGGGCAACTGGGAAGTGTGTGGGTGCAACAGGGAAGGGGGTGGGTTGGTGGGTGGAGGCAACAAGGAAGGGGTTGGAGAGTGGGTGTGGGCAACAGGGAAGGGTTGGGAGGGTGTGTGGGGGCAGCAGGGTAGGGGTGGGTGGTTGGGGACAACAGGGAAGGGGTGGGTGGGTGGGGGCAACAAGGAGGGGATTTTTGGGTCAACATGGAAGGGGATGGGAGGTTGGGTGGTGGCAACATTGAAGGATGTGAGCGGGTGGGGTCAACAGGGAAGGGGGTGAATGGCTTGTTGGGGGCAAGAGGGAAGGAATGGGTCAATGGGTGTTGGCAACAGAGAAAAGTTTGTGTAGTTGGGGTCAACAGGGAAGGGGGTGTGTGGTTGGATGGTTGGGGACAACAGGGAAGGGAGTGGGCTGTTGGGGGCAACAGGGAAGGGGGCGGGTGCATGGGGGCAACAGGGAAGGTGGTGATGGGTGGTTTGGGGAAACAGGGAAGGGGGTTGGTTGGTGGGTTCGGGCAACGTGGAAAGGGGTGGGAGGGTGGGTGGGGGGCAACATGGAAGGGGGTGGGAGGTTGGGTGGTGGCAACAGGAAAGGGGGTGGGTGGGTGCAATACGGAAGGGGGTGGGTGCGACAGGGAACGGCGTGGTTGGGTGTGTGGGGCCAACAGGGAAGGGGGTGGGTGGATGGGTGGGTGGGGGCAATAAGGAAGTGGGTTTGTGGGTGGGTGGGGGCAACAGGGAAGGGTGTGGGTAGGTAGGTGGGGTCAACAAGGAAGGGGTGTGTGCGTGGTTTTTGGGCAAAATGGAAGGGGGCTGATTGTGTGAGGGCAACGGGGAAAGGGCTGGGTGGGTGACTGAGGGCAACAGGGAAGTATATGTGATGTTGGTGGGGGCAACAGGGAGGGGGGCTGGGTGTGTGCGGGCAACGGGGAAGGGCTGGGTGGGCGGGTGGGGGCAACAGGGAAGGTTTGGGGATGTGGGTGGGGGCAACAGGAAAAGGGGTGGTTAGTTGGGGGCAACAGTGAAAGGGGTGGGTGGGTGGGGGCAACAGGGAAGGGGCTGGATGGCTGGGTGGGTGGGGGGCAACAGGGAAAGTGCTGCCTAGGTGGGTGGGGGCAACAGGGAAGGGGGTGGGTGAGCGGGGACAAAAGGGAAGTGGGTGTGCTTTTTGTGTGGTTGGGTGGGGGGCAACAGGGAAGGATTGGGGATGTGGGTGGGGGCAAAAGGGAAGCGAGTGGGTGGGTTTTTGTGTGCGGTCAACAGGGAAGGGGGTGGGGCAACAGGGAAGGGTTTGTTTGGGCGGGTGTAACAAGGAAGGTGGTGGGTGGGTGGGTGGGGAGAGGGAAGGGGTGGTTGGGTGGGTGCTGAGAGGGAAGGAGTTGGGTTTGTGGGTGGGGAGAGGGAAGGGGATGGGTTGGTTGGGTGGGGAGAGGGAAGGGCATGGGTGGATGGGGAGGGCGGGGAAGGGCATGGGTTGACAGGGAGAGGGAAGGTGGTAGGTGGGTGGCGAGAGGGAAGGGGGTGGGTGGGTGCTGAGAGGGAAGGAAGTATGTTGCTGGGTGGGGAGACAGAAGCGGATGGGTGGGGCGAGGGAAGGGGGTTGGGTGGGGAGAGCGAAAGGTCTGGTTGGGGAACGGGACGGGTGGGTGGGTGGGGAGAAGGAAGGGGCTGGGTGCGGCAACATGGAAGGGAGTAGGTGGATGCATTGGGGCAACAGGGTGGGGGTTTTTTTGGTGGGTTCAGGCAACATGGAAGGGGTGGGAAGGTGTGTGGGGGCAGCAGGGTAGGGGTAGGTAGTTGGGGACAACAGGGAAGGGGTGGGTGAGTGGGTGGGGGCTACATGTAAGGGGATGGGAGGTTGGGTGGTGGCAACAGGGATGGGGGTGTGTGTGGGGGCAATAGGGAAGGGGGTGAGTGTCTTATTGGGGGCAAGAGGGAAGGAATGGGTCTGTGGGTGTTGGCAACAGGGAAAAGTTTGGGTAGTTGGGGTCATCAGGAAAGGGGGTGCGTGGTTTGGTGGGTCGGGACAACAGGGAAGTGGGAGGGCATTTGAGGGCAACAGGGAAAGGGGGAGGTGGGTGGGGGCAACAGGGAAGGGGGTTGATTGGTGGGTTCAGGCAACATGGAAGGGGGTGGGAGGGTGGGTGGGTGGGGACAGGGATGGGATTGGGTAGGCATGTGGGGGCAACAGGGAAGGCTGTGGGTGGGAGGGTGGGTTCAGGCAACATGGAAGGGGGGTGGGAGGGTGGGTTGGGGTAACATGGAAGGGGGTGGTAGGTTGGGTGGTGGCAACAGGGAAGGCGGTGGGTGGGTGGGGGCTACAGGGAAGGGAGTGGGTGCGACAGGGAACTGCGTGGTTGGGTGGGTGGGGCCAACAAGGAAGGGAGTGGGTGGATGGGTGGGTGGGGGCAACAGGGAAGTGGGTTTGTGGGTGGGTGGTGGCAACAGGGAAGGGTGTGGGTGGGTATGTGGGGGCAACAAGGAAGTGGTGTGTGCGTGGTTTTGGACAACAGGGAAGGGGTATGGGTGTGTGTGGGCAACGGGGAAGGGGCTGGTGGGTGGGTGGGGGTAACAGGGAAGGGTTGGTGATGTGGGTGGGGGCAACAGGGAAGGGGGTGGGTAGGTGGGGGCACCAGGTAAGGGAGTGGGTGGGTGGGTGGGGGCAACAGGGAAGGGGCTGTGTGGGTGGGTGGGGGCAACAGGGAAGGGGGGTGGGTGTGCGGGGACAAAAGGGAAGTGGGTGTGTTTGTTATGTGGTTGGGTGAGGGCAACAGGGAAAGGTCGGGGATGTGGGTGGGGGCAACAGGGAAGGGGGTGGGTAGGTTTTTGGGTGGGGTCAACAGGGAAGGGGGTGGGTGCTGAGAGGGAAGAGTTTGTGTGGGTGGGTGCAACAAGGAAGGGGTGGTTGAGTGGGTGGGGAGAGGGAAGGGGATGGCTGGGTGAGTGCTGAGAGGGAAGGAGGTGGGTTGGTGGGTAGGGAGACAGAACGGAATGGGTGGGGAGAGAGAAGGGGGTGGGTGGGGAGAGGCAAGGTCATTGGTGGTTGGGTGGGGAGAGCGTAGGGTGTGGATGGGGAGCGGGACAGTTGGGTGGCTGGGAAGAAGGATGGGGCTGGGTGTGTGGGTGGGGGGAGAGAAGTGTTTGGGTGGGTGGGTGGGTGGGGACATGGAAGGCAGTGATTGGGTGGGTGGGTGGGGACAGGGATGGGAGTGGCTGGGCATGTGGTGGCAACAGGGAAGGCTGTGGGTGCATGTGTATGGGCAACAGGGAAGAGTGTGGTGGGTGGGTGGGGGCAACATTTAAGTGGGTGAGTGCAACAGGGAAGGTGGTGGGTCGGTGGGTGGAGTCAACAGGGAAGGGGTTGGAGAATGGGTGGGGGCAACAGGGAAGGGTTGGGAGGGTGGGTGGGGCAGCAGGGTAGGGTTGGGTGGTTGGGGACAACAGGGAAGTGGTGGGTTGGTGGGTGGGGGCAACAGGGAAAAGTTTGGGTTGTTAGAGAAGGGGGTGTGTGGTTGGGTATTTGCGGGCAATGGGGAATGGGCTGGGTGGGCTGGGGCGACTGAGAAGTGGGTGGGTGTGCGGGGACAAAAGGGAAGAGGGTGTGTTTGCTGTGTCTTTGGGTGGGGGCAACAGGGAAGGGTTGGGGATGTGGGTGGGGGCAACAGGGAAGGGGTGGCTGGGTATTTGGGTGGGGCCAACAGAGAAGTGGGTGCGGGCAACAGGGAAGGGCGTGGGCGGGTGGGGGCAACAGGGAAGGGGGCAGGTGGGTGGGGGCAACAGGGAAGGGGTAGGGTGGGTGGGTGGAGGCAACATGGAAGGGGGTGGGAGGTTGTGTGGTGGCAACAGGGAAGGGGGTGGATGGGTGGGTGGTTGGGAGAAACAGGGTAAGGGGTGGGTGGGTGGGTAAGTGGGAGCAATGGGGAAGGGGGGTGGTGGTGTGGGTGGGTGGAGGCAACAGGGAAGGGGGTTTGTTGGTGCATTCAGGCAACAGGGAAGGGGTTGTTCGTTGGAGGGGCAACAGGGAAGTGGGTGGCTGGGTGGGTGGGGGCATCAGGGAAGGCGGCGGGTGGGTCAGTGGGGGCAACAGGGATGGGTTTGGGTGGGTGGAGGCAACAGGGAAGGGGGTTTGTTGGTGAATTTGGGCAACATGAAAGGGGTGGGAGGGTGGATGGGAATAACATGGAAGGGGGTGGGAGGGTGGGTGGGGGCAACAGGGAAGGGTGTGGGTGGGTTTTTGAGTTGGGTCAACAGGGAAGGGGGTGGAGGCAACAGGGAATGATTTGTGTGGGTGGGTGCAACAAGAAGTGGGTGGGTGGGGGGCAACATGGAAGGGGGTGGGGTGTGGTTGGGGGCAACATGGAAGGGGGTGGGTGGATGGGTGGGTGGGGGCAACAGGGACGTGGGTTTGTGGGTAGGTGGGGGCAACAGGGAAGGTTGTGAGTGGGTACATGGGGGCAACAAGGAAGGGGTGTGTGTGTGGTTTTGGGCAACAGGGAAGGGGGCTGGGTGTGCCCGGGCAACGGGGAAGGGGCTGGGTGTGTGTGTGGGGCAACAGGGAAGGGTTGGGGATTTGGGTGGGGGCAACAGGGAAGGGAGTGGGTGGGGGCCCCACGGAAGGGGCTGGGTGGGTGGGTGGGGGCAACAGGGAAGTGGGTTTGTGGGTGGGTGGGGGCAACAGGGAAGAGTGTGTGTGGGTACGTGGGGGGCAACAAGGAAGGGGTGTGTGCGTGGTTTTGGGTAACAGGGAAGGGGGCTGGGTGTGTGCGGGCAATGGGGAATGTTCTGGGTGGGTGGGTGGGGGCAACAGGGAAGGGTTTGTGTGGGTGGGTGAAACAAGGAAGGGGGTGGGGGGTGGATGGGGAGAGGGAAGTGGGTGGTTGAGTGGGTGCTGAGAGGGAAGGAGGTGGGTTGGTGTGTGGGGAGAGGGAAGCTGGTGGGTGGGTGCTCAGAGGGAAGGGAGTGGGTTGGTGGGTTGGGGGAGAGAAGGGGATGGTTGGGTGGGTACTGAGAGGGAAGGAGCTGGGTTGGTGGGTGGGGAGAGGGAAGGGAATGGGTAGTGAGAGAGAAGGGGCTGGGTGGGGAGAGGGAAGGGCGTGGGAGGGTGGATGTGGAGAGTGAAGTGGGTGGCTGGGGAGAGAGAAGGGTGTGGGTAGGTCGGGAGAGGGAAGGTGGTGGGTGGGTCCTGAGAGGGAAGGGAGCGGGTTGGTGGGTGTGGAGAGGGAGGGGATGGGTGGGTAGAGGGAAGGGGGTGGGTGGGGTGTGGGAAGGGCATGGGAGGGTGGTTGGGGAGAGCGAAGTGTGTGGTTTGGGAGCGGGACGGGTGGGTGGGGAGATGGAAGGGGCTGGGTTGATAGTGGGGTGAGGGAAGATGTTGGGTGGGTGTGTGGTGTGGACAGGGAAGGCAGTGGGTGGGTGGGTGGGTGGGGACAGGGAAGGGAGTGGGTGGGTAGGTGGGGGCAACGGGGAAGGGTGTGGGTGTGTGGGAGGGTGGGGCAACTGGGAAGGGGCTGGGTGGGTGGGCGGGGGGCAACAGAGAAGTGGGTGTGTGCAACAGGGAAGGGGGTGGGTCGGTGGGTGGAGGCAACAGGGAAGGGGTTGGAGAGTGTGTGCGGGCAACAGGGAAGGTTAGGAAGGTGTGTGGGGGCAGCAGGGTAGGGGTGTGCGGTTGGGGACAACAGGGAAGGGGTGGGTGGGTGGCCTGGGGCAACAGGGAGGGGGGTGGGTGGGGGCAACATGTAAGAGGGTAGGAGGTTGGGTGGTGGCAACAGGGAAGGGGGTGGGTGCGACAGGGAATGGTGTGGTTAGGTGGGAGGGGCCAACAGGAAAGGAGGTAGGTGGATGGGGCAACAGGGAAGTGGGTTTGTGGTTACGTGGGGGCAACAAGGATGGGGTGTGTGCATGGCTTTGGGAAACAGGGAAGGGGCTGGGTGGGTGGGTGGGGGGCAACAGGGAAGGGGCTGGGTGGTTGGGTGTGGGCAACAGGAAGTGGGTTTGTGGGTGGGTGGGGGCAACAGGGAATGATGTGGGTGGGTACGTGGGGGCAACAAGGAAGGGGTGTGTGCGTGGTTTTGGGTAACAGGGAAGGGGGCTGGGTGTGTGCAGGCAATGGGGAAGTGGCTTGGTGGGTGGGTGGGGGCAACAGGGATGGGTTTGTGTGGGTGGGTGCAACAAGGAAAGGGATGGGGTGAGGATGGGGAGAGGGAAGTGGGTGGTTGGTTGAGTGCTGAGAGGGAATGAGGTGGGTTGGTGGGTTGGGAGAGGGAAGGGTGTGGGTGGGTGTGGAGAGGGAAGGTGGTGGATGGGTGGGGAGAGGGTAGGCGGTGGGTGGGGAGAGGGAAGGTGGTAGGTGGGTGCTGAGAGGGAAGGGAGTGGGTTGATGGGTGGGGAGAGGGAAGGGGATGGGTGGGTCGAGGGAAGGGAGTGGGTGGGGAGAGGGAAGTGTGTAGTTGAGAGCTGGATGGGTGGGTGGGGAGATGGAAGGGGCTGGGTGTGTGGGTGGGGTGAGGGAAGGGGTTGCGTGGGGACAGGGAAGGCAGTGGGTGGGTGGGTGTTGGGGAAAGGGAAGGGAGTGGGTGGGTATGTGGGGGCAACAGGGAAGGCTGTGGGTGGGTGTGTGTGGGCAACAGGGAAGGTTGTGGGTGAGTAGGTGGGTGGGGGCAACTGGGAAGTGTGTGGGTGCAACAGGGAAGGGGGTGGGTTGGTGGGTGGAGGCAACAAGGAAGGGGTTGGAGAGTGGGTGTGGGCAACAGGGAAGGGTTGGGAGGGTGTGTGGGGGCAGCAGGGTAGGGGTGGGTGGTTGGGGACAACAGGGAAGGGGTGGGTGGGTGGGGGGCAACAAGGAGGGGATTTTTGGGTCAACATGGAAGGGGATGGGAGGTTGGGTGGTGGCAACATTGAAGGATGTGAGCGGGTGGGGTCAACAGGGAAGGGGGTGAATGGCTTGTTGGGGGCAAGAGGGAAGGAATGGGTCAATGGGTGTTGGCAACAGAGAAAAGTTTGTGTAGTTGGGGTCAACAGGGAAGGGGGTGTGTGGTTGGATGGTTGGGGACAACAGGGAAGGGAGTGGGCTGTTGGGGGCAACAGGGAAGGGGGCGGGTGCATGGGGGCAACAGGGAAGGTGGTGATGGGTGGTTTGGGGGAAACAGGGAAGGGGGTTGGTTGGTGGGTTCGGGCAACGTGGAAAGGGGTGGGAGGGTGGGTGGGGGCAACATGGAAGGGGGGTGGGAGGTTGGGTGGTGGCAACAGGAAAGGGGGTGGGTGGGTGCAATACGGAAGGGGGGTGGGTGCGACAGGGAACGGCGTGGTTGGGTGTGTGGGGCCAACAGGGAAGGGGGTGGGTGGATGGGTGGGTGGGGGCAATAAGGAAGTGGGTTTGTGGGTGGGTGGGGGCAACAGGGAAGGGTGTGGGTAGGTAGGTGGGGTCAACAAGGAAGGGGTGTGTGCGTGGTTTTTGGGCAAAATGGAAGGGGGCTGATTGTGTGAGGGCAACGGGGAAAGGGCTGGGTGGGTGACTGAGGGCAACAGGGAAGTATATGTGATGTTGGTGGGGGCAACAGGGAGGGGGGCTGGGTGTGTGCGGGCAACGGGGAAGGGCTGGGTGGGCGGGTGGGGGCAACAGGGAAGGTTTGGGGATGTGGGTGGGGGCAACAGGAAAAGGGGTGGTTAGTTGGGGGCAACAGTGAAAGGGGTGGGTGGGTGGGGGCAACAGGGAAGGGGCTGGATGGCTGGGTGGGTGGGGGCAACAGGGAAAGTGCTGCCTAGGTGGGTGGGGGCAACAGGGAAGGGGGTGGGTGAGCGGGGACAAAAGGGAAGTGGGTGTGCTTTTTGTGTGGTTGGGTGGGGGCAACAGGGAAGGATTGGGGATGTGGGTGGGGGCAAAAGGGAAGCGAGTGGGTGGGTTTTTGTGTGCGGTCAACAGGGAAGGGGGGTGGGGCAACAGGGAAGGGTTTGTTTGGGCGGGTGTAACAAGGAAGGTGGTGGGTGGGTGGGTGGGGAGAGGGAAGGGGTGGTTGGGTGGGTGCTGAGAGGGAAGGAGTTGGGTTTGTGGGTGGGGAGAGGGAAGGGGATGGGTTGGTTGGGTGGGGAGAGGGAAGGGCATGGGTGGATGGGGAGGGCGGGGAAGGGCATGGATTGACAGGGAGAGGGAAGGTGGTAGGTGGGTGGCGAGAGGGAAGGGGGTGGGTGGGTGCTGAGAGGGAAGGAAGTATGTTGCTGGGTGGGGAGACAGAAGCGGATGGGTGGGGCGAGGGAAGGGGGTTGGGTGGGGAGAGCGAAAGGTCTGGTTGGGGAACGGGACGGGTGGGTGGGTGGGGAGAAGGAAGGGGCTGGGTGCGGCAACATGGAAGGGAGTAGGTGGATGCATTGGGGCAACAGGGTGGGGGTTTTTTTTGGTGGGTTCAGGCAACATGGAAGGGGTGGGAAGGTGTGTGGGGGCAGCAGGGTAGGGGTAGGTAGTTGGGGACAACAGGGAAGGGGTGGGTGAGTGGGTGGGGGCTACATGTAAGGGGATGGGAGGTTGGGTGGTGGCAACAGGGATGGGGGTGTGTGTGGGGGCAATAGGGAAGGGGGGTGAGTGTCTTATTGGGGGCAAGAGGGAAGGAATGGGTCTGTGGGTGTTGGCAACAGGGAAAAGTTTGGGTAGTTGGGGTCATCAGGAAAGGGGGTGCGTGGTTTGGTGGGTCGGGACAACAGGGAAGTGGGAGGGCATTTGAGGGCAACAGGGAAAGGGGGAGGTGGGTGGGGGCAACAGGGAAGGGGGTTGATTGGTGGGTTCAGGCAACATGGAAGGGGGTGGGAGGGTGGGTGGGTGGGGACAGGGATGGGATTGGGTAGGCATGTGGGGGCAACAGGGAAGGCTGTGGGTGGGAGGGTGGGTTCAGGCAACATGGAAGGGGGTGGGAGGGTGGGTTGGGGTAACATGGAAGGGGGTGGTAGGTTGGGTGGTGGCAACAGGGAAGGCGGTGGGTGGGTGGGGGCTACAGGGAAGGGAGTGGGTGCGACAGGGAACTGCGTGGTTGGGTGGGTGGGGCCAACAAGGAAGGGAGTGGGTGGATGGGTGGGTGGGGGCAACAGGGAAGTGGGTTTGTGGGTGGGTGGTGGCAACAGGGAAGGGTGTGGGTGGGTATGTGGGGGCAACAAGGAAGTGGTGTGTGCGTGGTTTTGGACAACAGGGAAGGGGTATGGGTGTGTGTGGGCAACGGGGAAGGGGCTGGTGGGTGGGTGGGGGTAACAGGGAAGGGTTGGTGATGTGGGTGGGGGCAACAGGGAAGGGGGTGGGTAGGTGGGGGCACCAGGTAAGGGAGTGGGTGGGTGGGTGGGGGCAACAGGGAAGGGGCTGTGTGGGTGGGTGGGGGCAACAGGGAAGGGGGTGGGTGTGCGGGGACAAAAGGGAAGTGGGTGTGTTTGTTATGTGGTTGGGTGAGGGCAACAGGGAAAGGTCGGGGATGTGGGTGGGGGCAACAGGGAAGGGGGTGGGTAGGTTTTTGGGTGGGGTCAACAGGGAAGGGGGTGGGTGCTGAGAGGGAAGAGTTTGTGTGGGTGGGTGCAACAAGGAAGGGGTGGTTGAGTGGGTGGGGAGAGGGAAGGGGATGGCTGGGTGAGTGCTGAGAGGGAAGGAGGTGGGTTGGTGGGTAGGGAGACAGAACGGAATGGGTGGGGAGAGAGAAGGGGGTGGGTGGGGAGAGGCAAGGTCATTGGTGGTTGGGTGGGGAGAGCGTAGGGTGTGGATGGGGAGCGGGACAGTTGGGTGGCTGGGAAGAAGGATGGGGCTGGGTGTGTGGGTGGGGGGAGAGAAGTGTTTGGGTGGGTGGGTGGGTGGGGACATGGAAGGCAGTGATTGGGTGGGTGGGTGGGGACAGGGATGGGAGTGGCTGGGCATGTGGTGGCAACAGGGAAGGCTGTGGGTGCATGTGTATGGGCAACAGGGAAGAGTGTGGTGGGTAGGTGGGGGCAACATTTAAGTGGGTGAGTGCAACAGGGAAGGTGGTGGGTCGGTGGGTGGAGTCAACAGGGAAGGGGTTGGAGAATGGGTGGGGGCAACAGGGAAGGGTTGGGAGGGTGTGTGGGGTAGCAGGGTAGGGTTGGGTAGTTGGGGACAACAGGGAAGTGGTGGGTTGGTGGGTGGGGGCAACAGGGAAAAGTTTGGGTTGTTAGAGAAGGGGGTGTGTGGTTGGGTATTTGCGGGCAATGGGGAATGGGCTGGGTGGGCTGGGGCGACTGAGAAGTGGGTGGGTGTGCGGGGACAAAAGGGAAGAGGGTGTGTTTGCTGTGTCTTTGGGTGGGGGCAACAGGGAAGGGTTGGGGATGTGGGTGGGGGCAACAGGGAAGGGGTGGCTGGGTATTTGGGTGGGGCCAACAGAGAAGTGGGTGCGGGCAACAGGGAAGGGCGTGGGCGGGTGGGGGCAACAGGGAAGGGGGCAGGTGGGTGGGGGCAACAGGGAAGGGGTAGGGTGGGTGGGTGGAGGCAACATGGAAGGGGGTGGGAGGTTGTGTGGTGGCAACAGGGAAGGGGGTGGATGGGTGGGTGGTTGGGAGAAACAGGGTAAGGGGTGGGTGGGTGGGTAAGTGGGAGCAATGGGGAAGGGGGTGGTGGTGTGGGTGGGTGGAGGCAACAGGGAAGGGGGTTTGTTGGTGCATTCAGGCAACAGGGAAGGGGTTGTTCGTTGGAGGGGCAACAGGGAAGTGGGTGGCTGGGTGGGTGGGGGCATCAGGGAAGGCGGCGGGTGGGTCAGTGGGGGCAACAGGGATGGGTTTGGGTGGGTGGAGGCAACAGGGAAGGGGGTTTGTTGGTGAATTTGGGCAACATGAAAGGGGTGGGAGGGTGGATGGGAATAACATGGAAGGGGGTGGGAGGGTGGGTGGGGGCAACAGGGAAGGGTGTGGGTGGGTTTTTGAGTTGGGTCAACAGGGAAGGGGGTGGAGGCAACAGGGAATGATTTGTGTGGGTGGGTGCAACAAGAAGTGGGTGGGTGGGGGCAACATGGAAGGGGGTGGGGTGTGGTTGGGGGCAACAGGGAAGAGGTTGGGAGCGTCGGGGGTGGCAACAGGGAAGAGGGTGGATGGGTGGGTTCTGAGAGAGAAGGAGGTGCTTTGGTGGGTGGGGAGAGGGAAGGGAATGGGTGGGGAGAGAGAAGGGGGTGGGTGCGGAGAGGGAAGGGCGTGGGTGGGTGGGAAGAGGGAAGGGTGTGGGTGGGTGGGGAGAGGGAAGGGTGTGGGTAGGTGGGGAGTGCGAAGGTGGTGGGCGGGGAGCAGGAAGGGGGTGGGTGGGTGCTGAGAGGGATGGGAGTGGGTTGGTGGGTGGGAAGAGGGAAGGGCATGTGTGGGTGGGTGGGGAGAGCGAAGAGTGTGGGTGGGGAGCGGGACCGGTGGGTGGAGAGATGGAAGGGGATGGGTGTGTGGGGGGTGAGGGAAGGGGTTGGGGACAGGGAAGGCAGTGGGTGGGTGGTGATAGCGAAGGGAGTGGGTGGGTGTGGGGACAGAAAAGGGAGTGGGTGGGTATGTAGGGGCAACAGGGAAGGCTGTGGGTGGGGGCAACTGGGAAGGGGGTGGTTGGGTGGGTGGGGGCAACAGGGAAGTGGGTGGGTTGGGGTGTGGAGGCAACAGGGAAGGTGTTGGAGAGTGGATGGGGGCAACAGGGAAGGGTTGGGCAGGTGGGTGGGGACAGCAGGGTAGGGGTGGGTGGTTGGGGACAACAGGGAAGGGGGTGAGTGGGTGGCTGGGGGCAGCAGGGAGGGGAGTTGGTGGGTGGGTTGGGGCAAGAGGGAAGGGGGTGAGTGGCTTGTTGGGGGCAAGAGGGAAGGATTGGGTTAGTGGGTGGGGGCAACAGGGAAGGGGGTGAGTGGGTGGGGTCAACAGGGAAGTGGGCGGGTGGGTGGGTGGAGGCAACAGGGAAGGGTGTTGTTGGGTGGAGGAGCAACAGGGAAGGGGTTGGGTTGGTGGGTGGGGGCAACTAGGGAAGGTGGTGAGTGCGTGGTTTGGGGCAACAGGGAAGGAGGTTTGTTGGTTCATTCGGGCAACATGAAAGGGGTGGGAGGGTGGGTGGGGGCAACAGGGAAGGGGGTGGGAGAGTGGCTGGTGACAACAGGGAAGGGGGTGGGGGTGTGGTGGGTGGAGGCAACAGGGAAGGGAGTTGTTCGGTGGAGGGGCATCAGGGAAAGCGGCGGCTGGGTTGGTGGGGGAAACAGGGATAGGTTTGGGTGGGTCGGGGCAACAGGGAAGGGGGTGTGTGAGTGGTTGGAGGCAACAGGGAAGGGTGTTGTTGGGTGGAGGGGCAACAGGGAAGGGTGTGGTTGGGTTAGTGTGGGCATCAGGGGAGGTGGCGGGTGGGTGGGTGCGGCAGCATGGAAGGGTGTATGTGGGTGCATTGGGGCAACAGGGTAGGGGTTTTTTTGGTGGGTTTAGGCAACATGGAAGGGGTGGGAGGGTGTGTGGGGGCAGCAGGGTAGGGGTAGGTAGTTGGGGACAACAGGGAAGGGGTGGGTGAGTGGGTGGGGGCTACATGTAAGGGGATGGGAGGTTGGGTGGTGGCAACAGGGACGGGGGTGTGTGTGGGGGCAATAGGGAAGGGGGTGAGCAGCTTGTTGGGGGCAAGAGGGAAGGAATGGGTCTGTGGGTGTTGACAACAGGGAAATGTTTGGGTAGTTGGGGTCAACAGGAAAGGGGGTGCGTGGTTTGGTGGGTGAGGAAAACAGGGAAGGGGGAGGGCATTTGAGGGCAACAGGGAAAGTGGCAGGTGGGTGGGGGCAACAGGGAAGGGGGTTGGTTGGTGGGTTCGGGGAACATGGAAGGGGGTGGGAGGGTGGGTGGGTGGGGACAGTGATGGGATTGGGTAGGCATGTGGGGGGCAACAGGGAAGGCTGTGGGTGGGAGGGTGGGTGGGGGCAACATGGAAGGGGGTGGGAGGGTGGGTTGGGGTAACATGGAAGGGGGTGGTAGGTTGGGTGGTGGCAACAGGGAAGGCGGTGGGTGGGTGGGGGCTACAGGGAAGGGAATGGGTGCGACAGGGAACTGCGTGGTTAGGTGGGTGGGGCCAACAAGGAAGGGGGTGGGTGGATGTGTTGGTGGGGGCAACAGGGTAGTGAGTTTGTGGGTAGGTGGTGGCAACAGGGAAGGGTGTGGGTGGGTACGTGGCGGCAACAAGGAAGGGGTGTGTGCATGGTTTTGGACAACAGGGAAGGGGTATGGGTGTGTGTGGGCAACGGGGAAGGGACTCGGTGGGTGGGTGGGGGTAACAGAGAAGGGTTGGTGATGTGGGTGGGGGCAACAGGGAAGGGGGTGGGTAGGTGGGGGCAACAGGGAAGGGAGTGGGTGGGTGGGTGGGGGCAACAGGGAAGGGGCTGGGTGGGTGGGTGGGGGCAACAGGGAAGGGGGTGGGTGTGCATGGACAAAAGGGAAGTGGGTGTGTTTGTTATGTGGTTGGGTGAGGGCAACAGGGAAAGGTCGGTGTTGTGGGTGGGGGCAACAGGGAAGGGGTTGGGTAGGTTTTTGGGTGGGGTCAACAGGGAAGGGGGTGGGTGCTGAGAGGGAAGAGTTTGTGTGGGTGGGTGCAACAAGGAAGGGGTGGTTGAGTGGGTGGGGAGAGGGAAGGGGATGGCTGGGTGAGTGCTGAGAGGGATAGAGGTGGGTTGGTGGGTGGGGAGACAGAACGGAATGGGTGGGGAGAGAGAAGGGGGTGGGTGGTCAGAAGGAAGGGCGAGGGTGGGAGGGTGGGGAAATGGAAGGGCGTCGGTGGGTGGGGAGAGGGAAGGGGGTGGGTGGGTGCTGAGAGGGAAGGGAGTGGGTTGGTGGGTGGGGAGACGGTAGAGGATGGGTGGGAAGAGGGAAGGGGGTGGGTGGGGAGAGGCAAGGTCGCGGGTGGTTGGGTGGGGAGAGCGAAGGGTGTGGGTGGGGAACAGGACAGTTGGGTGGGTAGGGAGAAGGAAGGGGCTGGGTGTGTGGGTGGGGTGAGAGAAGTGGTTGGGTGGGTGGGTGGGTGGGGACATGGAAGGCAGTGATTGGGTGGGTGGGTGGGGACAGGGATGGGATTGGCTGGGCATGTGGTGGCAACAGGGAAGGCTGTGGATGAGTGTGTATGGGCAACAGGGAAGACTGTGGTGGGTGGAGGCAACAGTTAAGTGGGTGAGTGCAACAGGGAAGAGGGAGGGTCGGTGGGTGGAGTCAACAGGGAAGGGGTTGGAGAATGGGTGGGGGCAACAGGGAAGGGTTGGGAGGGTGGGTGGGGCAGCAGGGAAGGGTTGGGTGGTTGGGGACAACAGGGAAGGGGTGGGTTGGTGGGTGGGGGCAACAGGGAAAAGTTTGGGTCGTTAGAGAAGGGGGTGTGTGGTTGGGTGTGTGCAGGCAATGGGGAAGGGGCTGGGTGGGCGGAGGCCACTGAGAAGTGGGTGGGTGTGCGGGGACAAAAGGGAAGAGGGTGTGTTTGCTGTGTGTTTAGGTGGGGGCAACAGGGAAGGGTTGGGGATGTGGGTGGGGGCAACAGGGAAGGGGTGGCTGGGTATTTGGGTGGGGGCAACAGAGAAGGGGGGTGGGGGCAACAAGGAAGGGGGTGGGTGGGTGGGGGCAACAGGGAAGGGGGCAGGTGGGTGGGTGGAGGCAACATAGAAGGGGTGGGAGGTTGTGTGGTGGCAACAGGGAAGGGGGTGGATGGGTGGGTGGTTGGGAGAAACAGGGTAAGGTGTGGGTGGGTGGGTAAGTGGGAGCAATGGGGAAGGGGGGTGGTGGTGTGGTTGGGTGGAGGCAACAGGGAAGGAGGTTTGTTGGTGCATTCAGGCAACAGGGAAGGGGTTGTTCGTTGGAGGGGCAATAGGAAAGTGGGTGGCTGGGTGGGTGGGGGCATCAGGGAAGGCGGTAGGTGGGTCAGTGGGGGCAACAGGGATGGGTTTGGGTGGGTGGAGGCAACAGGGAAGGGGGTTGTTGGGTGGAGGGGCAACAGGGAAGGGGGTGGTTGTGTTGGTGGGGGCATCAGGGGAGGCAGCGGGTGGGTGGGTGGGGGCATCAGGGAAGGCGGTGGGTGGGTCAGTGGGGGCAACAGGGATGGGTTTGGGTGGGTGGAGGCAACAGGGAAGGGGGTTGTTGGGTGGAGGGGCAACAGGGAAGGGGGTGGTTGTGTTGATGGGGGCATCAGGGGAGGCAGTGGGTGGGTGGGTGGGGGCAACATGGAAGGGACTGTGTGGTTGGGTTGTGGTAACAGGGAAGTGGGCGAATGGTTGCATTTGGGCAACATGGAAGGGGTGGGAGGGTGGATGGGGGCAACATGGAAGGGGGTGGGAGGGTGGGTGGGGGCAACAGGGAAGGGGGTGGGTGGGTTTTTGAGTTGGGTCAACAGGGAAGGGGGTGGGGGCAACAGGGAAGGATTTGTGTGGGTGGGAGCAACATGGAAGGGGGTGGGGTGTGGTTGGGGGCAACAGGGAAGGGGTTGGGAGGGTGGGGGATGGCAACAGGGAAGGGGGTGGATGGGTGGGTGCTGAGAGAGAAGGAGGTGCTTTGGTGGGTGGGGAGAGGGAAGGGAATGGGTGGGGAGAGAGAAGGGGGTGGGTGCGGAGAGGGAAGGGTGTGGGTGGGTGGGAAGAGGGACGGGTGTGGGTGGGTGGATTGAGAGAGGGAAGGGCGCGGGTGGGTGGGTGGGGAGAGGGAAGGGCGTGGGTTGGTGGGTGGGGAGAGGGAAGGGCGTGGGTGGGTGGGGAGAGGGAAGGGTGTGTGTAGGTGGGGAGTGCGAAGGTGGTGGGCAGGGAGAGGGAAAGTGGTGGGTGGGTGCTGAGAGGGAAGGGAGTGGGTTGGTGGATGGGGAGAGGGATGGTGGTGGGTGGGGAGCGGGAAGGGGGTGGGTGGGTGCTGAGAGGGATGGGAGTGGGTTGGTGGGTGGGAAGAGGGAAGGGCATGGGTGGGTGGGTGGGGAGAGCGAAGGGTGTGGGTGGGGAGCGGGACGGGTGGGTGGGGAGATGGAAGGGGATGGGTGTGTGGGGGGTGAGGGAAGGGGTTGGGGACAGGGAAGGCAGTGGGTGGGTGGGTGGGTGGTGACAGGGAAGGGAGTGGGTGGTTGGGTGGGTGGGGACAGAAAAGGGAGTGAGTGGGTATGTAGGGGCTACAGGGAAGGCTGTGGGTGGGGGCAACTGGGAAGGGGGTGGTTGGGTGGGTAGGGGCAACAGGGAAGGTGTTGGAGAGTGGATGGGTGCAACAGGGAAGGGTTGGGAGGGTGGGTGGGGACAGCAGGGTAGGGGTGGGTGGTTGGGGACAACAGGGAAGGGGTGGGTGGGTGGCTGGGGGCAACAGGGAGGGGTTTGGTGGGTGGGTGGGGGCAAGAGGGAAGGGGGTGTGTGGCTTCTTGGGGCAAGAGGGAAGGAATGGGTCAGTGGGTGTGGGCAACAGGGAAAAGTTTGGGTAGTTGGGGTCAACAGGGAAGGGGGTGTGTGGTTGGCTGGGTGGGGTCAACAGGGAAGGGGTGGGTGGGTGGGGGCAACAGGGAAGGGGGAGAGTCGATGGGGGCAACAGGGAAGGTGTTGTGTGGGTGTATGGAGGCAGCAGGGAAGGTGGTGAGTGGGTGGTTTGGGGCAACATGGAAGGGGGTTGGTTGGTGGGTTCGGGCAACATGGAAGGGGGTGGGAGGGTGGGTCGTGGCTACATGGAAGGGAGTGGGAGGGTGTGTGGTGGCAACAGGGAAGGGGGTTGGCAGGTGGCCGCAACAGGGAAGGGGGTGGGTGCGACAGGGAAGGGCATGGTTGGGTGGGTGGGGGCACCAGGGAAGGGGATGGATGGATGGATGGGTGGGGGCAACAGGGAAATGAGTTTGTGGGTGGGTGGGGGCAACAGGGAAGGGTGTCGGTGGGTACGTGGGGGGCAACAAGGAAGGGGTGTGTGCGTGGTTTTGGGCAACAGGGAATGGGGTTGGGTGTGTATGGGCAATGGGGAAGGGGCTGGTTGGGCAGGGGCCTCTGGGAAGTGGGTGGGTGTGCGGGGACAAAAGGGAAGAGGGTGTGTTTGCTGTGTGGTTGGGTGGGGGCAACAGGGAAGGGTTGGGGATGTGGATGAAGGCAACAAGGAAGGGGGTGGATGGGTGGGGGCAACATGAAAGGGGCTGGGTGGATGGGTGGGGGCAACAGGGAAGGGGGTGGGTGTGAGGTGACAAAAGGGAAGAGGGTGTGTTTGTTGTGTATTTGGGTGGGGGCAACAGGGAAGGGGGTGTGTGGGTGGGTGGGGGCTACAGGGAAGAAGGTGCGTTTGTTGTGTTGTTGGGTGGGGTCAACAGGGAAGGGGGTGGGTTGGTGGGTGGGGAGAGGGAAGGGCGTGGGTGGGTGCGTGGGGAGAGGGAAGTGCATGGGTGGATGGTTGGAGAGAGGGAAGGGCGTGGGTGGGTGCATGGGGAGAGGGAAGGCAGTGGGTGGGTAGGTGGGGAGTGCGAAGTGGGTGGGTGGGGGCTGAAAGGGAAGGGAGTGGGTGGGAGGGTGGAGACAGGGAAGGCAGTGGGTGGGGACAGGGAAGGCAGTGAGTGGGTGGGTGGATGGGGACAGGGAAGGGAGTGGGTGGGTGTGTGGAGGCAACAGGGAAGGGGGTGTGTGGGTGGGTGGCGGCAACTGGGAAAGGGGTGAGTCGGTGGGTGGAGACAACATGGAAGGGATTGGAGAGTGGGTGGGGGCAACAAGGAATGGTTGGGAGGGTGGGTGGGGGCAGCAGGCAAGGGGGTGGGTGGGTGGCTGGGGGTAACAGGGAAGGGGGTTGGTCGTTGGGTGGGGGCAAGAGGGAAGGGGGTGATTGGCTTGTTGGGGGCAAGAGAGAAGGAGTATGTTTTTAGGAGGGGGCAACAGAGAAAAGTTTGGGTAGTTGAGGTCAACAGGGAACGGGTGTGTGCTTGGGTGGGGGCAGCATGGAAGAGTGTGGGAGGGTGTGTGGTGGCAACAGGGAAGGGGTTGGATGGGTGGGTGCTGAGAGAGAAGAAGGTTGTTTGGTGGGTGGGGAGAGGGAAGGGAATGGGATGGGGAGAGATGTGGGTGGGTGGGTGTGTGGGGAGAGGGAAGGTGGTGGGTGGGGAGAGGCAAGGGGATGTGTGGGTGGGGAGAGCGAAGTGTGTAGCTGCGGAGCAGGATGGGTGGGTGGGGAGATGGAAGTGGCTGGGTGTGTGGGTGGGGTGAGGGAAGGGATTGGGTGGGTCTGTGGGGGTAACATGGAAGGGGGTGGGAGGGTGGGTGGGGGCAACACAGAAGGTGGTGGGAGGGTGGGAGGGGGCAACAGGGAAGGGTGTGGGAGGGTGTGTGGTGGCAACAGGGAAGGGGGTGGGAGGGTGTGTGGTGGCAACAGGGAAGGGGTGGGCAGGTGGGAGCAACCTGGAAGGGGGTGGGTGCGACAGGAAAGGCTGTGGTTGTATGGGTGGGGGCAACAGGGAAGTGGGTTTGTGGGTGGGTGGGGGCAACATTGAAGAGTGTCGGTGGGTATGTGGGGGCAGCAAGGAAGGGTTGTGTGCATGGTTTTGGGCAACAGGGAAGGGGGCTTTATGCGTGCGGGCAATGGGGAAGGGGCTGGGTGGGCGGGGACAAAAGGGAAGAGCATGTGTTTGTTGTGTAGGGGCAACAGGGAAGGGTTGGAGATGTGCGTGAAGGCAACAGGGAAGGGGTGGATGGGTGGGGGCAACAGGGAAGGGACTGGGTGGGTGGGTGCAACATGGAAGGGGGTGTGTGGGTGGGTGGGTGTAGAGAGCAAAGGGGTTGGTTGGGTGCTGAGAGGGAAGGGAATGGTTGGGGAGAGACAATGGGGTGGGTGGGGGGAGGGAAGGGCGTGTGTGAGTGGAGGCTGAGAGGGAAGGGCATGCGTGGGTGGGGAGAGGGAAGGGCATGGGTGGGTGGGGAGAGGGAAGGGCGTGAGTGGGTGGGGAGAGGGAAGGTGGTGGGTGGTGGGGAGAGGGAATGGGGTGGGTGGGGAGAGGGAAGGTGGTGGGTGTGTGCTGAGAGGGAAGGGAGTGGGTTGGTGGGTGGGGAGAGGGAAGGAGGTGGGTGGGTGCGTGTGGAGATCGTCATGTGGGTCGGGAGCAGGACGGGTGGGTGGGTGGGGAAATGGAAGGGGCTGGGTGTGTGGGTGGGTGGGGAAAGGGAAGGCAGTGGTGGGTGGGTGGGTGGTGGCAACTGGAAAGGGGGTGGGTGGGTGTGTGGGAGCAACAGGTAAGTTGGTGGGTGCAACAGAGAAGGGGGTGAGTTTGTGGGTGGAGGCAACAGGGAATGGGTTGGAGAGTGGGTGGGGGCAACAGGGAAGGGATGGGAGTTGGGTGGGGGAAGCAGGATAGGGGTGGGTTTTTGGGGACAACAGCGAAGGGGTGGGTGGGTGGCTGGGGCCAAGAGGGAAGAGGGTGAGCGGCTTATTGGGGGCAAGAGGGAATGTTTGGGTCGGTGGTTGGAGGCAACAGGGAAGGTGGTGAGTGGGTGGTTTGGGGCAACAGGGAACAGGGTTTGTTGGTGGGTTCAGGCAACATGGAAGCATGTGGGAGGGTGGGTGGGGGCAACATGGAAGGGGGTGGGAGGTTGGGTGGGGCATTATGGAAGGGGGTGGGAGGGTGGGTGATGGCAACAGGGAAGGGAGTGGATGGGTGGGTGGGTGGTAGGGAGAAACAGGGAAGGGGTGAGTGGGTGGGTGAGTGGGAGCAAAAGGGAAGGGGGTAAGTGGGTGGCTTGGGAGAGGGAACGGCGTGGGTGGGGAGAGGGAAGGGTGTTGGTAGGTGGGGAGAGGGAAGGTGGTGTGTGGGTGTAGAGAGGGAAGAGGGGTGGGTGGGTGCTGAGAGGGAAGGGAGTGGGTTGGTGGGTGGGGAGAGGGAACGGGATGGGTGGGGAAAGGGAAGGGGCTGGGTGTGTGGGTGGGGTGAGGGAAGTGGTTGGGGACAGGGAAGGCAGTGGGTGGGTGGGTGGGGGCAGGGAAGGGAGTGGGTGGGTGGGTGGGGTCAGGGAAGGGAGTGGGTAGGCGTGTGTGGGCAACATGGAAGGGTGTGGGTGGGGACAACTGAGAAGGGGGTGGGTGGGTGGGTGGAGGCAACAGGGAAGGGGTTGGAGAGTGGGTGGGGGCAACAGGGAAGGGTTGGGACTTTGGTTGGGGGCAGTAGGGTAGGGGTGGGTGGTTGGGGACAACAGCGAAGGGGGTGGGTGGGTGGCTGGGGGCAACAGGGAGGAGGGTTGGTGGGTGGGTGGGGGCAAGAGGGAAGGGGGTGAGCAGCTTGTTGGGGGCAAGAGGGAAGGAGTGTGTCAGTGGGTAGGGGCAACAGGGAAAAGTTTGGGTAGTTAGGGTCAACAGGGAAGGGGGTGAGTGTTTGGGTGGGTGGGTGCAACAGGGAAGGGGTTGGGTGGGTGGGTGGAGGCAACAGGGAAGGTGGTGATGGGTGGTTTGGGGCAACAGGGAAGGGGGTTTGTTATGGGTCCAGGCAACATGGAAGGGGGTGGGAGGGTGGGTGGGGGCAAAATGGAAGGGGGTGGGAGGGTGGGTGGGGGCAACATGGAAGGAGGTGCGAGTATGGGTGGGGCAACATGGAAAGGGGAGCCAGGGTTGTGGGGGCAACAGGGAAGGGGCTGTGAGGGTGGTTGGGTGCGAGCAACAGGGAAGGTTGTGGATGGGTTGTTGGGGGCAACAGGGAAGCAGCTGGGCCCATGGTTGGGGGTAACAGTGAAGGGGGTGCGTCTGTGTGTGGAGGCAACAGGGAAGGGGGTGGGTGGGTGGGTGGGGGTTACAGGGAAGGTGGTGGGTGGGTGTGGACAACAGCGAAGCTGGTGGGTGGGAGCAACAGGCAAGTGGTTGGGTAGGTGGAGGCAACATGTAAGGGGGGTGGGAGGGTGGGGGCAACAGAGAAGGGGGTGGGTGGGTTGGTGCAACAGGGAAGGGGCTGTGTGGTTGGGTAAGGGCAACAGGTAAGGGGGTGGGTGAGTGGGTGGGGGTTACAGGGAAGGTGGTGGGTGGGGTGTGGACAACAGCGAAGCTGGTGGGTGGAGGCAACATGTAAGGGGGTGGGAGGGTGGGGGCAACAGGGAAGGGGATGGGTGGGTTGGTACAACAGTGAAGGGGCTGTGTGGTTGGGTAAGGGCAACAGGGAAGGGGATGGGGCAACATTGTATGAGGTGGGTGAGTGGGTGGGTGTGTGGGGTCAACAGGGAAGGGGGTGGCTTGTTGGGGTCAATGGGGAAGGAGGTGTGTGGGTGGGTGGGGGCCACAGAGAAGGGTGTGGGTGGGTGGGGGCAACAGGGAAGGGGGTGGGAGAGTGGAGGCAACAGGGAAGGCAGTGGGTGGATGGGTAGGGGCCACAGGGAAGGGGGTGGGTGGGTGGGTGGCTGGGTTAGTAGGGGCAACGGGGGGGGGGGGGGTGGTTGTGTGGGTGGGGTCAAGAGGGAAGGGATTGGGTGAGTGGGTGGGGGGCAACAGGGAAGGGGGTGGCTGGTTGGAGTCAACAGGGAAGTAGGTGGGTGGCTGGGTGGGGTCAACAGGGAAGAGTTTGGGTGAGTGGGTGTGTGGGGGAACCAGGGAAGGAATAGGTGGGTGGCTGGATGAGGTCAACAGGGAAGGGGTGGGTAGTTGTTTGGGGTCAACATGGAAGGGGGGTGGGAGGGTGGGGGCAACAGGGAATGGGGTGGGTCGGGGGTGGATGCAAGAGGGAAGCGGGTGGGCGGTTGTGTGCGGGCAACAGGGAAGGGGTGGGAGTGTCGGGTTGCAACAGGGAAGGGGGTGGGGATGTGGGTGGGGACAAAATGGAAGGGGGTGGGTGGGTTTGTGGGGGCAACAGAGAAGGGGGTGGCTGTTTGGGGTCAACAGGGAAAGGGGTGGGTGGCTGGGTGTGTGGGGGCAACAGGAAAGGGGGTGGCTGGATGGAGTCAAAAGGGAAGGGGTGGGTGTCTGGGTGTGGTCAACAGAGAAGTGGGTGGGTCAGTGCTTGTGTGGGTGCAACAGGGAAGGGATGGGTGGGTAGATGGGGGGCAGCAGGGACGGGGGTTGTGGGTGGGTGGTGGCAACAGGGTAGTTGTGTGTGTGGGTGGTTGGGGGCAATAGGGAAGGGGGTGGGTGGGGGCAACAGGGAAGGGAGTGGGTGGGTGGTTTGGGAAACAGGGAAGGGGTGTTTGGATATGTGGGTAGGGGCAACAGGGAAGGGGGTGGTTGAGTGGGTGGGGGCAACAGGAAAGGGTGTGGGATGTGGCAACAGGGAGGTTGGGTGGGTGAGTGAATGGGGGCAACAGGGAAGAGGTTGGGTGGGGGCAACAGGGAAGGGGGTGGGTGGGGTCAACAGGGAAGGGGATGGGTGGGTGGGTGAGTCAGGGCAACAGGGAGGGGGGTGGAATTTTGGTTGGGTGGGTGGAGGCAACAGGGAAGGGGTGGGGGCAACAGGGAAGGAGATGTGTGTGTGGGTGGTTGGGGGCAAGAGAGAAGGGGTGGCTGGGGGCAACAGGGAAGGGGTGTGGGTGGGTGGGTCAACAGGAATGGGAGTGGTGTGGGTGGTTGGGGGCAACAGGGAAGGGGGTGTGTGTGTTGGTGGGGGTAACAGGGAAGCAGGTGGATCCATGGTTTGGGGCAACAGGGAAGGGGGTGGGTCAGTGGTTGGGGGCAACAGGGAAGGGGGTGGGTGTGTGGGTGTGGGCAACAGTGAAGGGTGTTGATGGGTGGGTGGGGGTAAGAGGGAAGGTGGTGGGTGGGTGGGGGCAACAAGAAGGTGGTGGGTGGTGCAACAGGGAAGTGGTTGGGTGGGTGGGTGCGTGCAGCAGGGAAGGGAGTGGGTGGGTGGGGGTAACAGGGAAGGGGGTGGGTGGGTGTGTGCAACAGGGAAGGGGGTGGGTGGGTTTGTGCAACAAGGAAGGGGCTGGGTGGATGTGTAAGCGCAACAGGGAAGTGGGTGGGGGCAACATGGAAGGAGGTGGGTGGGTGGGGGCAACTGGGAATGGGGTGGCTGTTTGGGGTCAAAAGGGAAGGAGGGTAGGGCTTGGTGGGGTCAACAGGGAAGAGGTTGGCTGGGTGGGTGGGTGGGTGGGGGCAACAGGGAAATGATAGGTTGCTTGGTGGGTGGGTGGGGGCAACAGGGATGGGGTGGGTGGGTGGGTTAGGACAACAGTGAAGGGGGTGGGTGGGTGGCAGCAATAGGGAATGGGGTGGGGGCAAAATGGAAATGGTTGGGTAAGGGCAACATGGAAGGGGGTGTGGGCAACAGGGAATGGAGTTGGGTGGGTGGGTAGGGTCAACAGGGAAGGGGGTGGGGGCAACAGGGATGGAGGTGGGTGGGTGGGTGTGTGGGGGAAACAGGGAAGGGGGTGGAGCAACAGGGAAGGAGGTGGGTGAGTGGTTAGGGGCAACAGGGTAGGGTGGGTGGCTGGGTGGGTGGGAGCAAGAGGGAAGGGAGTGGGTGAGTGAGTGCGGGCAACAGGTATGT
Organism: Isurus oxyrinchus; assembly: GCA_026770705.1. Lineage (NCBI taxonomy): Eukaryota > Metazoa > Chordata > Chondrichthyes > Lamniformes > Lamnidae > Isurus > Isurus oxyrinchus. Next base: position 28,704 of record JANJGN010001509.1, read on the forward strand.
GTTTGGTGGGTGGTTGGGGGCAACAGGGAAAGAGGTGGGTGGGTGGGTGGGGGCAACAGGGGTGGCGGTTGGTGGGTGAGTGGGAGCAACAAGGATGGGGGTGGGTGGGTGGGGGCAACTGGGAAGGGAGTGGGTGGGAGTGAGGGGGCAACAGGGAAGCAGGTGGGTAGGTCGGTGGAGGCAACAGGAAAGGCGGTGGGTGGGTGGGTGGAGGCAACAGGGAAGTGGATGGGTGAGTGGATGGGGGGCAACAGGAAGGGAGATGGTGGATACATGCAGCCAACAGGGAAGGGGTTGTGTGGGTGGGGTGCATGGGCAACAGGGAAGTTGTTGGGAGGCTGTGTGGGCTCATCAGTGAAGGATGTGTGTGGGTTGGTGGTTGGGGGCAAGAGGAAAGGTGGTGGGTGGGGGAAACAGGGAAGGGGTTGGGTGAGTGCCTGGGGGCAGCATGAAATGGGGTGTGGGTGGGTGGGTCAACAGGGATGGATGTGGTGTGGGTGGTTGGGCGCAACATGGAAGGGGGAGGGTTGGTTGGTGGGTGGGTGTGATCAACAGGAAAGGGGGTGGCTGGGGGCAATATGGAAGCATCTGTTCTGGGCAACAGGGAAGGGGGTGGGTCAGTAGGTGGGGGCAACAGGGAAAGGGGTGGGTCTGTGGGGTGCGTGGGGGTAACAGGGAAGGTGGTGGGTGGGTCAGGGCAAAATGGAAGGGTGTGAGAGAGTGGGGGCAACAGTGAAGGGAGTGGGTGGGTGTGTGGGGGCAACAGGGAAGGGATGGGTTTGGTGGGTGGGTGGGGGCAACAGGGATGGGGGTGGGTGGGTGGGAGGAGGCAACAAGGATGGTGGTGGGTGGGTGGGTATGGGCAACAGGGAAGGGGGTGGGTGGTGGCAACAGGAAAGGTGTGGGTGCGTGGGTGCAACAGGGAAAGTGCTGGGTTGCTGGGGGCAACAGGGAAGCATGAGGGTGGGTGGTAGGGGCAACAGGGAAGGGGGTGAGTGGGAGGGTGGGGGCAACAGGGAAGGGGCTGTGTGGGTGGGTTTGGGCAACATGGAAGGGGGTGGGTGGGGCAACAGGAAACGGGGTGCGTGGGTTGGTGGGGGCAACATGGAAGGGGGTTTTGGAGACAACAGGGAAGGGTGTGTGCCCATGGGTGGGGGCAACAGGGAAGGGAGTGGACCGTGAGTGGGGGCAACCTTCCCTGTGTGAGAGAGTGGGGGCAACAGGGAAGGGGGTGTGTGGGCCTTTGCAACAGGGAAGGGGGTGGGTGGGTGTTTTGGGGCAACAGGGAAGCGGGAGGGGGTGTGGGTTAGGGCAACATGGAAGAGGGTGGGTGGGTGGGGCAACAGGAAATGGGGTGCGTGGGTGGGTGGGGGCACATGGAAGAGGGTGCATGGATTTTGGGGGCAACAGGGAAGTGTGTGGGTGGATGGGTGGGGGCAATGGGGAAGGTGGGTGTGTGGGTGTGGGCAACAGGGAAGAGAGTGTGTGGGTGGGTTGGGGCAACAGGGAAGCAGGAGGGGGTGTGGATTGGGTCAACATAGAAGAGGGTGGGTGGGTGGGGAGGGGCAACAGGAAATGGGGTGCGTGGTTGGGTGGGGGCAACATGGAAGGAGGTGCATGGGTGTTGGGGCAACAGGCAAGGGTGTGGGTGGCAGGGTGGGGGCAACAGGGAAGGGGGTGGCTGGGTGGGGGGCGACAAGGAAGCAGGTGGGTGGGGGCAACAGGGAAGTGTGTGTGCCCGTGGGTGGTGGCAACAGGGAAGGGGGTGGGTCCGTGGTTGGGGGCAACAGGGAAGGAGAGAATGGGTGTGTGGGGGCAATAGTGAAGGTGGTGGGGGCAACAGGGAAGGGGGATTTTGGGTGGGGGGATAACAGGGAATGTATTGTGTGAGTGGATGGTGGCAACAGGGAAGTGGGTGGTTGTGTGCAACATGGAAGGGGGTGGGTGGGTGCGGGCAACATGGAATTGGGTGGGGGCAAAAGCGAAATGGTTGAGTAAGGGCAACAGGGAAGGGGGTGGGGGCAACAGGGAAGTGGGTGGGTTGGTGGAGGCAACAGGGAAGTGGCTGGGGGAAACAGAGAAGGATGTATGTGGGTGGGTTTATGGGGGCAACAGGGAAGTGGGTGGGGGCAACAGGGAAGGAGGTGGGTGGGTGGGTGTGTGGGGGCAACAGGGAAGGGGTGGCTGGGTGGAGTCAACAGGGAAGGGGGTGGGTTTCTGGGTGGGGTCAAAAGAGTAGGGGGTGGATGAGTGTGTGTGTGGGGGCAACAGGGAAGAGATGAGTGGGTGGGTCAGGGCAAAAGTGACAGGGGTGTGTGGGTGGGTGGGGGGCAACAGGGAAAGGGGTGGTTGGGTGGGTGTGGTCAACAGGGAAGGGTGTGGGTGGTGGCAACAGGGAATCTGGGTGGGTGGGTGGTTGGAGGCAACAGTGAAGTGAGTGGGTGGGGGCAACAGGGAAGGGGGTGGGTGGGGGGCAACAAGGAAGGGGTGTTGGTGGGTGTGGGCAACAGGGAAGTGGGTGGACGGTTGGTTGGGGGCAACAGGGATGGGCTAGGTGGATGGGTGGATGGGGGCAACAAGGAAAGTATTTGGTGCGTGGGTGGGGGCAACAGGGAAGGAGGTGGGTGCGTGGGTGGGGGCAACAGGGTAGGGGTTGGGTGGTTGGGTGGGGGCAGCAAGGAAGGGTGTGGGTGGGTGTGTGGGGGCAACTGGGCAGGGGGTGGGTGGCTGGGTGGGGGCAACTAGGAAGTGGGTGGGTGGGGGCAACAAGGAAGCATGTGCCCATGAGTTGGGGCAACAGGGAAAGGCGTGGGTCCGTGGATGGGGGCAACAGGGAAGGGGGTGGGTCCATGTGTCACGGCAACAATGAAGGAGTGGGTGGGAGTGTGGGGGCAACAGGGAAGTTGGTGGGGGCAACAGGGAAAGGGGTTGGTGGGTGGGTGGGGGGTAACAAGGAATGTATTGTGTGTGTGGATGATGGCAACAGGGAAGTGATTTGGTGGGTAGGGGCAACTTGGAAGGGGGTGGGAGGGTGGTGGCAAAAGGGAAAGGGGTGGGGGAAAAGGGAAATGGTTGGGTAAGGGCAACAGGGAAGGGGTGGAGTCAACAGAGAAGGAGCTGTGTTGGTTGGTTTGTGGGGGCAACAGGGAAGAGGGTGGGGGCAACAGGGAAGGAGGTGTGTGTGTGTGGGCAAGAGGGAAGGGGGTGGCTGGGTGGGGTCAACAGGGAAGGGGGTGGGTGGGTGTGTGGGGGCAACAGGGAAGGGGGTGCTTGTGTGGGTGGGGGCAACAGGGAAGGGTGTTGGTGGTGGCAACAGGGAAGCTGGGTGGGTGGGTGGGTGGGGGCAACAGTGAAGTGGGTGGGTGGGGGCAACAGGGAAGGGGCTTGGGTTTGGGGCAAAAGGGAAGGGTGTTTGGTGGGTGGAGTGGGGCAACAGGAAATGGGGTGTGGGGGCGGTGGGGGCAACTTTGAAGGGGATGTATGGGTTTTGGGGGCAAAGTGGGATGGGTGTGGCTGGGTGGGGGCAAACAGGGAAGTGCGTGTGCCCATGGGTGGGGGCAAGAGGGAAGGGGGTGGGTCCGTGCGTGGCGGCAACATGGAGGAGTGGGTGGGAGTGTGGAGGCAACAGGAAAGGTGGTGGGGGCAACAGGGAAGGGGATTGGTGGGTGTGTGGGGTAACAGGGAAGTGGGTTTGGTGGGTGGGGGCAACAGGGATGTTGATGGATGGATGGGTGGGGGCAACAGGGAAGGGGATTGCTGGGTGGGTGCAGTAACAGGGAATGTATTGTGTGTGTGGATGGCTGCAACAGTGAAGTGGGTGGGTGGGAGGGGGCAACATGGATGGGGGTGAGTGGGTGGTGACAACAGGAAAGGGGGTGGGTGGGTGGGGGCAACAGGGAAGGAGGTGGGTTATTGGGTGGGAGCAACAGGGAAGGGGTGGATGGGTGTGTGGCAGCAAGTAGGAAGTGGGTGGGTGGGTGGAGGCAACAGACAAAGGGGTAGGTTGTGGGAATGTGGGGGCAACAGGGAAGGGGGTGGGTGGGGTGCAACAGGAAAGGGGGTTTGGCGGTTGGGGGCAACAGGGATGTGGGTGGATGGGTGGGTGGGGGCAACAGTGAAGGGGTGGGTGGGTGAGTGGGGGCACAGGGAAAGTGTTTGGTGGGTGGGTGGGGGCAACAGGAAATGGGGTGGGTGTGTGGGTTGGTGCATTATGGAAGGGGGTGGGTGGGGCAACAGGAAATGGGGTGTGGGGGCGGTGGGGGCAACATGGAAGGGGATGTATGGGTTTTGGGGGCAAAGTGGGAAGGGTGTGGCTGGGTGGGGTCAACTCAGAAGCGGGTGGGTGGGGGCAAACAGGGAAGTGTGTGTGCCCATGTGTGGGGGGCAACAGGGAAGGGGGTGGGTCCGTGTGTGGCGGCAACATGGAGGAGTGGGTAGGAGTGTAGAGGCAACAGGGAAGGTGGGTGAGGGCAACAGGGAAGGGGATTGCTGGGTGGGTGCGGTAACAGGGAATGTATTGTGTGTGTGAATGGTTGCAACAAGGAAGTGTGTGTGTGGGTGGGTGGGGGCAACATGGAAGGGCGTGAGAGGGTGGGGTGAACAGGGAAGCGGGTGTGTGGGTCTTTGCAACAGGAAGAGGGTGTGTGGGTGAGGGCAACATGGAATGGGGTGGGTTGGTGCGGGCAACATGGAAGGGGGTGGGTGGGTTGTGGCAACAGGGAATGGGGTGGGGGTAAAAGGGAAAAGGTTGGGTAAGGGCAACAGGGAAGGGGGTGGGGGCAGCAGGGAAGGAGGTGGGTGGGTGGGTAGGGGCAAGAGGGAAGGGGTGGGGGCAACCGGGAAGGAGGTGGGTGGGTGTGTGGGGACAACAGCGAAGTGGGTGGGGGCAACAGGGAAGATGGTAAGTTGATGGGTGTGTGGGTGCAACAGGGAAGGGTGTGGGTGGGTGGGTGGAGTCAACAGGGAAGGGGGTGGTTGGGTGGGTGTTTGTGGGCAACAGGGAAGGGTGTGGCTGGGAGGGGGCAACAGGGAAGGGGGTGGGTGTCTCGGTAGAGTCAAAAGGGAAGGGATGGGTGGGTGTGTGTGTGGGGGCAACAGGGAAGGGATGGGTGGGTGGGGGCAAATGGCACGTGGGTGTATGTGTGGGAGGGGGCAACAGGGAAGTGGGTGGTTGGGTGGTTGGGGGCAACAGGGAAGGTGGGTGGTGGGAGGCAACAGGGAAGGGGGTGGGTGGGGGCAACAGGGAAGGGGTGGGTGGGGGGCAACAGGGAAGGGGGTTTGGTGGGTTGGGGCAACTGGGATGTGGGTGGATACGTGGGCGGGGGGCAACAGTGAAGGGGTGGGTGAGTGAGTGGGGGCACAGGGAAAGTGTTTTGTGGGAGGGTGGGGGCAACAGGGAAGGAGGTTGGTGGATAGGTGGGGACAACAGGGAAGGGTGTGGGTGGGTGGGTGGGGGCAACTGCGAAGGGGGTGGGTGGGTGGGTGGAGGCAACAGAGAAGGGAGTGTGTGGGTGTGTTGGGGCAAAAGGGAAGGGGGTGTGTGGGTGGGTGCGGGCAACATGGAAGGGGTGCTTAGATTTTGGGGGCAACAGGGAAGGGTATGGGTGGCTGGGTGGAGTCAACAGGGAACGGGGTGGTTGGGTGGGTGTGTGTGGCAACAGGTAAGGATATGGCTGGGTGGGGGCAACAGGGAAGGGGGTGGGTGTCTGGGTGGCGTCAAAAGGGAAGGGGTGGGTGGGTGTGTGAGTGGGGGCAACAGGGAATGGAAAGGTGGGTGGGGGCAATCGGGATGTGGGTGTATGTGTGGGAGGGGGCAACAGGGAAGGGGGTGGATGGTTGGGTGGGGGCAACAGGGAAGGTGGGTGGTTGGAAGCAACAGGGAAGGGGGTGCGTGGGGGCAACTGGGAAGGTGGTGGGTGGGGGGGCAACAGGGAAGTGGGTTTGGTGGGTGTGGGCAACAGAGATGTTGGTGGATGGATGGGTGGGGGCAATAGTGAAGGGGTGGGTGAGTGAGTGGGGGCATAGGGAAAGGGTTTGGTGGGTAGGTGGGGGCAACAGGGAAGGAGGTTGGTGGATAGGTGGGGACAACAGGGAATGGTGTGGGTGGGTGGGTGGGGGCAACTGGGAAGGGGTTGGGTGGGTGGAGGCAACAGACAAAGAGGAGGGTTGTGGGAGTGTGGGGGCAACATGGAAGGGAGTGGGCGGGTGGGTGGAGGCAACAGAGAAGGGAATGTGTGGGTGTGTTGGGGCAAGAGGGAAAGGGGTGCGTGGGTGGGTGCGGGCAACATGGAAGATGGTGCATGGATTTTGGGGGCAACAGGGAAGGGTATTGCTGGCTAGGTGGGGGCAACAGGGAAGCAGATGGCTGGGTGGGGGCAACTCAGAAGTGTGTGGGTGGGGGCAACAGGGAAGTGTGTGTGCCCGTGGGTCGGGGCAACAGAGATGGGGGTTGGTCCATGGGTAGGGTCAACAGGGAAGATGGTGGGGGCAACAGGGAAGGGGATTGGTGGGTGGTGGGGGTAGCAGGGAAGGGTGTGGGTGGGTGGGTGGGGGCAACTGGGAAGGGGGTGGGTGGGTGGAGGCAACAGACAAAGGGGAGGGTTGTGGGAGTATGGGGGCAACATGCAAGGGGGTGGGAGGGTGGGTGGAGGCAACAGGGAAGGGGCTGGGTGGGTGTGTTCGGTCAACAGGGAAGGGGGTGGGTGTGTGGGTTGGGGCATCATGGAAGGGGTTGTGTGGGTGGGGTGGGGCAACAGGGAAGGGGGTGTTTTGGTGGGTTTGGGCAACAGGGAATGGTGTGGGTGGTGGCAACAGAGAAGCTGGGTGGGTGGGGGCAACAGGGAAGGGGGCAATAGGGAAGGGGGTGGGTGGGTGGCAATAGGGAATGAGGGTTGGTGGGTGGGGCAGCAGGGAAATTGGTGGATGGGTGGTTGGGGGCAACAGTGATGGGGTGGGTGGATGCGTGGGTGGGGGCAACAGACAAAGGGGTGTGTTGTGGGAGGGTGGGGGCAACAGGCAAGGGGGTGGGTGGCTGGGTGGGGGCAACAGGGAAGGGGGTGGGTGGAGGGCAACAGGGAATGGGGTTTGGCGGGTGGGGGCAACTGGGATGTGGGTGGTTGCGTGGGTGGGGGCAACAGTGAAGGTGTGGGTGAGTGATTGGGGGCACAGGCAAAGTGTTTGGTGGGAGGGTGGGAGCAACAGGGAAGGAGTTGGTGGATAGGTGGGGACAACAGGGAAGGGTGTGGGTGGGTGGGTGTGGTCAACTGGGAAGGTGGTGGGTGGGTGGGTGGAGGCAACAGAGAAGGGAGTGTGTGGGTGTGTTGGGGCAAGAGGGAAAGGGGTGTGTGGGTGGGTGCGGGCAACATGGAAGATGGTGCATGGATTTTGGGGGCAACAGGGAAGGGTATGGGTGGCTGGGTGGGGGCAACAGGGAAGCAGGTGGCTGGGTAGGGGTAACTCAGAAGTGTGTGGGTGGGGGCAACAGGGAAGTGTGTGTGCCCGTGGGTTGGGGCAACAGAGAATGGGGTGGGTCCATGGGAGGGGTCAACAGGAAGATGGTGGGGGCAACAGGGAAGGGGATTGGTGGGTTTTGGGGGTAGCAGGGAAGGGGGTAGATGGGTCTTTGCAACAGAGAAGGGCGTGGGTGGGTGGCGGCAACAGGGAATAGAGTGGGGGCAAAAGGGAAATGTTGGGGTAAGGGCAATTGTGAATGGGGTGGGGGCAACAGAGAAGTGGGTGGGTTGGTGGGCGCAACTGGGAAGGGGGTGGGGGCAACAGGGAAAGAGGTGGGTGGATGGGTGGGTGTGTGCAGGCAACAGGGAAGGGGGTGGCTGGGTTGAGTCAACAGGGAAGGGGGTGGGTGTCTGGGTGGGGGGAACAGGGAAGGGGGTTGGTGTGTATGTGTGTGTGAGGGCAACAGGGAAGGGATGGATGGGTGGGTGGGGACAACAGGGAATCGTGTGGGTAGTGGCAACAGGGAACTGGGTGGGTGGGGGAAACAGGGAAGGGGGGCAATACGGAAAGGGTTGGGTGGGTGGCAATAGTGATGGGGTGGGTGGATGGGTGGGTGGGGGCAACAGACAAAGGGGTGTGTGGTGGGAGAGTGGGGGCAACAGGCAAGGGGTTGGGTGGGTGGGTGGAGGCAACAGGGAATGGGGTGGGTGGGTGTGTTGTGGCAACAGGGAAGGGGGTGGGTGTGTGGGTTGGGGCATCATGGAAGGGGGTGGATGGGTGGGGTGGGGCAACAGGAAATGGGGTGCGTGGGTGGTTGGGATCAAGATGGAAGGGGGTGTATGGGTTTTTGGGGCAAGTGGGAAGGGTGTGGGTGCCTGGGTGGGGTCAACAGGGAAGGGGGTGGCTGGGTGGGGGCAACTTGGAAGTGGCTGGGTGGGGGCAAACAGGGAAGTATGTGTGCCCATGGATGGGGGCAACAGGGAAGGGGGTGGGTCCGTGCGTGGTGGCAGCATGGAAGGAGTGGGTGGGAGTGTGCGGGCAACAGGGAAGGTGCTGGGGGGCAACAGGGATGTGGATTGGTGGGTGGGTGGGGTAACAGGGAATGTATTGTGTGTATGGATGATTGCAACAGGGAAGTGGGTGGGTGGGTGAGGGCAACATGGAAGGGGATGAGAGGGTGGGGTGAACAAGAAGGGGTGTTGTTCTTTGCAACAGGAAGGGGGTGGTGGGTAAGTGCAATAGGGAAGGGGGTGGGTGGGTGCGGGCAACATGGAAGGGGGTGGGTGGGTGGTGGCAAGAGGAATGGGGTGGGGGCAAAAGGGAAATGGTTGGGTAAGGGCAACAGGGAAGGGAGTGGCGGCAACAGGGAAGGGGATGGGTGGGGGCAACAGGGAAGGGTGTGATTGGGGGGCAACAGGGAAGGAGGTGTTTGGGTAGGTGGGGGGTGACAAGGAAGTGTGTGGGTGGTGGCAACTGGGAAGGGGGTGGGTGGGTGGAGGCAACAGACAAAGGGGAGGGTTGTGGGAGTATGGGGGCAACATGCAAGGGGGTGGGTGGGTGGGTGGAGGCAACAGGGAAGGGGCTGGGTGGGTGTGTTCGGGCCACAGGGAAGTGGGTGGGTGGGGGCAACAGGGAAGGTTGTGGGTGGGTGGCAACAGGGAAGGACTTGGTTGGGTAGGTGGGGGCAACAGGGAAGTGTGTGGGTGGTGGCAACATGCAAGGGGGTGGGTGGGTGGGTGGAGGCAACAGTGAAGGGGCTGGGTGGGTGTGTTCGGGCAACAGGGAACGGGGTGGGTGTGTGGGTTGGGGCATCATGGAAGGAGGTGTGCGGGAGGTGTTGGGCAACAGGGAAGGGGGTGTTTTCGTGGGTGTGGGCAACAGGGAATGGTGTGGGTGGTGGCAACAGGGAAGCTGGGTGGGTGGGGGCAACAGGGAAGGGGGGCAATAGGGAAGGGGGTGGGTGGGTGGCAATAGGGAATGAGGGTTGGTGGGTGGGGCAACAGGGAAATTGGTGGATGTGTGGTTGGGGGCAACAGTGATGGGGTGGGTGGATTGGTGGGTGGGGGCAACAGACAAAGGGGTGTGTGGTGGGAGGGTGGGGGCAAAATGCAAGGGGGTGGGTGGGTGGAGGCAACAGTGAATGCGGTGGGTGGGTGTGTTGTGGCAACAGGGAAAGTGGGTGGGTGTGCGGGTTAGGGCATCATGGAAGGGGGTGGATGGGTGGGATGTGGCAACAGGAAATGGGGTGTATGGGTGGTTGGGATCTACATGGAAGGGGGTGTATGGGTTTTTGGGGCGAGTGGGAAGGGTGTGGGTGCCTGGGTGGGGGCAACAGGGAAGTGGGTGGCTGGGTGGGGGCAACTTGGAAGTTGGTGGGTGGGGGCAAACAGGGAAGTATGTGTGCCCATGGATGGGGGCAACAGGGAAGGGGATGGGTCTTTGTGTGGTGGCAACATGGAAGGAGTGGGTGGGAGTGTGGGTGCAACAGGGAAGGTGGTGGGGGCAACAGGGATGGGGATTGGTGGGTGTGTGGGGTAACAGGGAATGAATTGTGTGTATGGATGATTGCAACAGGGAAGTGGGTGGGTGGGTGGGGGCAACATGGAAGGGGGTGAGAGGGTGGGTTGACTAGGGAAGGGGGTGTGTGGGTCTTTGCACAGGAAGGGGGTGGGTGGGTGAGTGCAATAGGGAAGGGTGTGTGTTGGTGGTGGCAACATGGAAGGGGGTGGGTGGGTGGTGGCAAGAGGAATGGGGTGGGGGCAAAAGGGAAATGGTTGGGTAAGGGCAACAGGGAAGGGAGTGGGGGCAACAGGGAAGGGGGTGGGTGGGGGCAACAGGGAAGGGTGTGGGTGAGGGGCAACAGGGAAGGAGTTGGTTAGGTAGGTGGGGGCAACAGGGAAGTGTGTGGTTGGTGGCAACAGGGAAGCTGGGTGGTTGGGTGGTTGGAGGCAACAGGGAAGGGGGTGGGTGGGGGCAACAGGGAAGTTGGTGGGTGGGGGGCAACAGGGAAGAAGTTAGATTAATGGGTGGGGGCAACAGGAAAGGGTGTGGGTGGGTGGGTGGGGGCTACTGGGATGTGGGTGGGTGGGTGGAGGCAACAGACAAAGGGGAGGGTTGTGGCAGTATGGGGGCAACATGCAAGGGGGTGGGTGGGTGGCTGGAGGCAACAGGGAAGGGGCTGGGTGGGTGTGTTCAGGCAACAGGGAAGGGGATGGGTGGGGGCAACAGGGAAGGGTGTGGGTGGGGGGCAACAGGGAAGGAGGTGGTTGGATGGGTGAGTGTGTGCAGGCAACAGGGAAGGGGGTGGCTGGGTTGAGTCAACAGGGAAGGGGGTGGGTGTCTGGGTGGGGGGAACAGGGAAGGGGGTTGGTGTGTATGTGTGTGTGAGGGCAACAGGGAAGGGATGGATGGGTGGGTGGGGACAACAGGGAATAGTGTGGGTAGTGGCAACAGGGAAGCTGGGTGGGTGGGGGAAACAGGGAAGGGGGGCAATACGGAAAGGGTTGGGTGGGTGGCAATAGTGATGGGGTGGGTGGATGGGTGGGTGGGGGCAACAGACAAAGGGGTGTGTGGTGGGAGGGTGGGGGCAACAGGCAAGGGGTTGGGTGGGTGGGTGGAGGCAACAGGGAATGGGGTGGGTGGGTGTGTTGTGGCAACAGGGAAGGGGGTGGGTGTGTGGGTTGGGGCATCATGGAAGGGGGTGGATGGGTGGGGTGGGGCAACAGGAAATGGGGTGCGTGGGTGGTTGGGATCAACATGGAAGGGGGTGTATGGGTTTTTGGGGCAAGTGGGAAGGGTGTGGGTGCCTGGGTGGGGTCAACAGGGAAGGGGGTGGCTGGGTGGGGGCAACTTGGAAGTGGCTGGGTGGGGGCAAACAGGGAAGTATGTGTGCCCATGGATGGGGGCAACAGGGAAGGGGGTGGGTCCGTGCGTGGTGGCAGCATGGAAGGAGTGGGTGGGAGTGTGCGGGCAACAGGGAAGGTGCTGGGGGGCAACAGGGATGTGGATTGGTGGGTGGGTGGGGTAACAGGGAATGTATTGTGTGTATGGATGATTGCAACAGGGAAGTGGGTGGGTGGGTGAGGGCAACATGGAAGGGGATGAGAGGGTGGGGTGAACAAGAAGGGGTGTTGTTCTTTGCAACAGGAAGGGGGTGGTGGGTAAGTGCAATAGGGAAGGGGGTGGGTGGGTGCGGGCAACATGGAAGGGGGTGGGTGGGTGGTGGCAAGAGGAATGGGGTGGGGGCAAAAGGGAAATGGTTGGGTAAGGGCAACAGGGAAGGGAGTGGCGGCAACAGGGAAGGGGATGGGTGGGGGCAACAGGGAAGGGTGTGATTGGGGGGCAACAGGGAAGGAGGTGGTTGGGTAGGTGGGGGGTGACAAGGAAGTGTGTGGGTGGTGGCAACTGGGAAGGGGGTGGGTGGGTGGAGGCAACAGACAAAGGGGAGGGTTGTGGGAGTATGGGGGCAACATGCAAGGGGGTGGGTGGGTGGGTGGAGGCAACAGGGAAGGGGCTGGGTGGGTGTGTTCGGGCCACAGGGAAGTGGGTGGGTGGGGGCAACAGGGAAGGTTGTGGGTGGGTGGCAACAGGGAAGGACTTGGTTGGGTAGGTGGGGGCGACAGGGAAGTGTGTGGGTGGTGGCAACATGCAAGGGGGTGGGTGGGTGGGTGGAGGCAACAGTGAAGGGGCTGGGTGGGTGTGTTCGGGCAACAGGGAACGGGGTGGGTGTGTGGGTTGGGGCATCATGGAAGGAGGTGTGCGGGAGGTGTTGGGCAACAGGGAAGGGGGTGTTTTCGTGGGTGTGGGCAACAGGGAATGGTGTGGGTGGTGGCAACAGGGAAGCTGGGTGGGTGGGGGCAACAGGGAAGGGGGGCAATAGGGAAGGGGGTGGGTGGGTGGCAATAGGGAATGAGGGTTGGTGGGTGGGGCAACAGGGAAATTGGTGGATGTGTGGTTGGGGGCAACAGTGATGGGGTGGGTGGATTGGTGGGTGGGGGCAACAGACAAAGGGGTGTGTGGTGGGAGGGTGGGGGCAAAATGCAAGGGGGTGGGTGGGTGGAGGCAACAGTGAATGCGGTGGGTGGGTGTGTTGTGGCAACAGGGAAAGTGGGTGGGTGTGCGGGTTAGGGCATCATGGAAGGGGGTGGATGGGTGGGATGTGGCAACAGGAAATGGGGTGTGTGGGTGGTTGGGATCTACATGGAAGGGGGTGTATGGGTTTTTGGGGCGAGTGGGAAGGGTGTGGGTGCCTGGGTGGGGGCAACAGGGAAGTGGGTGGCTGGGTGGGGGCAACTTGGAAGTTGGTGGGTGGGGGCAAACAGGGAAGTATGTGTGCCCATGGATGGGGGCAACAGGGAAGGGGATGGGTCTTTGTGTGGTGGCAACATGGAAGGAGTGGGTGGGAGTGTGGGTGCAACAGGGAAGGTGGTGGGGGCAACAGGGATGGGGATTGGTGGGTGTGTGGGGTAACAGGGAATGAATTGTGTGTATGGATGATTGCAACAGGGAAGTGGGTGGGTGGGTGGGGGCAACATGGAAGGGGGTGAGAGGGTGGGTTGACTAGGGAAGGGGGTGTGTGGGTCTTTGCACAGGAAGGGGGTGGGTGGGTGAGTGCAATAGGGAAGGGTGTGTGTTGGTGGTGGCAACATGGAAGGGGGTGGGTGGGTGGTGGCAAGAGGAATGGGGTGGGGGCAAAAGGGAAATGGTTGGGTAAGGGCAACAGGGAAGGGAGTGGGGGCAACAGGGAAGGGGGTGGGTGGGGGCAACAGGGAATGGTGTGGGTGAGGGGCAACAGGGAAGGAGTTGGTTAGGTAGGTGGGGGCAACAGGGAAGTGTGTGGTTGGTGGCAACAGGGAAGCTGGGTGGTTGGGTGGTTGGAGGCAACAGGGAAGGGGGTGGGTGGGGGCAACAGGGAAGTTGGTGGGTGGGGGGCAACAGGGAAGAAGTTAGATTAATGGGTGGGGGCAACAGGAAAGGGTGTGGGTGGGTGGGTGGGGGCTACTGGGATGTGGGTGGGTGGGTGGAGGCAACAGACAAAGGGGAGGGTTGTGGCAGTATGGGGGCAACATGCAAGGGGGTGGGTGGGTGGCTGGAGGCAACAGGGAAGGGGCTGGGTGGGTGTGTTCAGGCAACAGGGAAGGGGATGGGTGGGGGCAACAGGGAAGGGTGTGGGTGGGGGGCAACAGGGAAGGAGGTGGTTGGATGGGTGGGTGTGTGCAGGCAACAGGGAAGGGGGTGGCTGGGTTGAGTCAACAGGGAAGGGGGTGGGTGTCTGGGTGGGGGGAACAGGGAAGGGGGTTGGTGTGTATGTGTGTGTGTGAGGGCAACAGGGAAGGGATGGATGGGTGGGTGGGGACAACAGGGAATAGTGTGGGTAGTGGCAACAGGGAAGCTGGGTGGGTGGGGGAAACAGGGAAGGGGGGCAATACGGAAAGGGTTGGGTGGGTGGCAATAGTGATGGGGTGGGTGGATGGGTGGGTGGGGGCAACAGACAAAGGGGTGTGTGGTGGGAGGGTGGGGGCAACAGGCAAGGGGTTGGGTGGGTGGGTGGAGGCAACAGGGAATGGGGTGGGTGGGTGTGTTGTGGCAACAGGGAAGGGGGTGGGTGTGTGGGTTGGGGCATCATGGAAGGGGGTGGATGGGTGGGGTGGGGCAACAGGAAATGGGGTGCGTGGGTGGTTGGGATCAACATGGAAGGGGGTGTATGGGTTTTTGGGGCAAGTGGGAAGGGTGTGGGTGCCTGGGTGGGGTCAACAGGGAAGGGGGTGGCTGGGTGGGGGCAACTTGGAAGTGGCTGGGTGGGGGCAAACAGGGAAGTATGTGTGCCCATGGATGGGGGCAACAGGGAAGGGGGTGGGTCCGTGCATGGTGGCAGCATGGAAGGAGTGGGTGGGAGTGTGCGGGCAACAGGGAAGGTGCTGGGGGGCAACAGGGATGTGGATTGGTGGGTGGGTGGGGTAACAGGGAATGTATTGTGTGTATGGATGATTGCAACAGGGAAGTGGGTGGGTGGGTGAGGGCAACATGGAAGGGGATGAGAGGGTGGGGTGAACAAGAAGGGGTGTTGTTCTTTGCAACAGGAAGGGGGTGGTGGGTAAGTGCAATAGGGAAGGGGGTGGGTGGGTGCGGGCAACATGGAAGGGGGTGGGTGGGTGGTGGCAAGAGGAATGGGGTGGGGGCAAAAGGGAAATGGTTGGGTAAGGGCAACAGGGAAGGGAGTGGCGGCAACAGGGAAGGGGATGGGTGGGGGCAACAGGGAAGGGTGTGATTGGGGGGCAACAGGGAAGGAGGTGGTTGGGTAGGTGGGGGTGACAAGGAAGTGTGTGGGTGGTGGCAACTGGGAAGGGGGTGGGTGGGTGGAGGCAACAGACAAAGGGGAGGGTTGTGGGAGTATGGGGGCAACATGCAAGGGGGTGGGTGGGTGGGTGGAGGCAACAGGGAAGGGGCTGGGTGGGTGTGTTCGGGCCACAGGGAAGTGGGTGGGTGGGGGCAACAGGGAAGGTTGTGGGTGGGTGGCAACAGGGAAGGACTTGGTTGGGTAGGTGGGGGCAACAGGGAAGTGTGTGGGTGGTGGCAACATGCAAGGGGGTGGGTGGGTGGGTGGAGGCAACAGTGAAGGGGCTGGGTGGGTGTGTTCGGGCAACAGGGAACGGGGTGGGTGTGTGGGTTGGGGCATCATGGAAGGAGGTGTGCGGGAGGTGTTGGGCAACAGGGAAGGGGGTGTTTTCGTGGGTGTGGGCAACAGGGAATGGTGTGGGTGGTGGCAACAGGGAAGCTGGGTGGGTGGGGGCAACAGGGAAGGGGGGCAATAGGGAAGGGGGTGGGTGGGTGGCAATAGGGAATGAGGGTTGGTGGGTGGGGCAACAGGGAAATTGGTGGATGTGTGGTTGGGGGCAACAGTGATGGGGTGGGTGGATTGGTGGGTGGGGGCAACAGACAAAGGGGTGTGTGGTGGGAGGGTGGGGGCAAAATGCAAGGGGGTGGGTGGGTGGAGGCAACAGTGAATGCGGTGGGTGGGTGTGTTGTGGCAACAGGGAAAGTGGGTGGGTGTGCGGGTTAGGGCATCATGGAAGGGGGTGGATGGGTGGGATGTGGCAACAGGAAATGGGGTGTATGGGTGGTTGGGATCTACATGGAAGGGGGTGTATGGGTTTTTGGGGCGAGTGGGAAGGGTGTGGGTGCCTGGGTGGGGGCAACAGGGAAGTGGGTGGCTGGGTGGGGGCAACTTGGAAGTTGGTGGGTGGGGGCAAACAGGGAAGTATGTGTGCCCATGGATGGGGGCAACAGGGAAGGGGATGGGTCTTTGTGTGGTGGCAACATGGAAGGAGTGGGTGGGAGTGTGGGTGCAACAGGGAAGGTGGTGGGGGCAACAGGGATGGGGATTGGTGGGTGTGTGGGGTAACAGGGAATGAATTGTGTGTATGGATGATTGCAACAGGGAAGTGGGTGGGTGGGTGGGGGCAACATGGAAGGGGGTGAGAGGGTGGGTTGACTAGGGAAGGGGGTGTGTGGGTCTTTGCACAGGAAGGGGGTGGGTGGGTGAGTGCAATAGGGAAGGGTGTGTGTTGGTGGTGGCAACATGGAAGGGGGTGGGTGGGTGGTGGCAAGAGGAATGGGGTGGGGGCAAAAGGGAAATGGTTGGGTAAGGGCAACAGGGAAGGGAGTGGGGGCAACAGGGAAGGGGGTGGGTGGGGGCAACAGGGAAGGGTGTGGGTGAGGGGCAACAGGGAAGGAGTTGGTTAGGTAGGTGGGGGCAACAGGGAAGTGTGTGGTTGGTGGCAACAGGGAAGCTGGGTGGTTGGGTGGTTGGAGGCAACAGGGAAGGGGGTGGGTGGGGGCAACAGGGAAGTTGGTGGGTGGGGGGCAACAGGGAAGAAGTTAGATTAATGGGTGGGGGCAACAGGAAAGGGTGTGGGTGGGTGGGTGGGGGCTACTGGGATGTGGGTGGGTGGGTGGAGGCAACAGACAAAGGGGAGGGTTGTGGCAGTATGGGGGCAACATGCAAGGGGGTGGGTGGGTGGCTGGAGGCAACAGGGAAGGGGCTGGGTGGGTGTGTTCAGGCAACAGGGAAGGGGATGGGTGGGGGCAACAGGGAAGGGTGTGGGTGGGGGGCAACAGGGAAGGAGGTGGTTGGATGGGTGGGTGTGTGCAGGCAACAGGGAAGGGGGTGGCTGGGTTGAGTCAACAGGGAAGGGGGTGGGTGTCTGGGTGGGGGGAACAGGGAAGGGGGTTGGTGTGTATGTGTGTGTGTGAGGGCAACAGGGAAGGGATGGATGGGTGGGTGGGGACAACAGGGAATAGTGTGGGTAGTGGCAACAGGGAAGCTGGGTGGGTGGGGGAAACAGGGAAGGGGGGCAATACGGAAAGGGTTGGGTGGGTGGCAATAGTGATGGGGTGGGTGGATGGGTGGGTGGGGGCAACAGACAAAGGGGTGTGTGGTGGGAGGGTGGGGGCAACAGGCAAGGGGTTGGGTGGGTGGGTGGAGGCAACAGGGAATGGGGTGGGTGGGTGTGTTGTGGCAACAGGGAAGGGGGTGGGTGTGTGGGTTGGGGCATCATGGAAGGGGGTGGATGGGTGGGGTGGGGCAACAGGAAATGGGGTGCGTGGGTGGTTGGGATCAACATGGAAGGGGGGTGTATGGGTTTTTGGGGCAAGTGGGAAGGGTGTGGGTGCCTGGGTGGGGTCAACAGGGAAGGGGGTGGCTGGGTGGGGGCAACTTGGAAGTGGCTGGGTGGGGGCAAACAGGGAAGTATGTGTGCCCATGGATGGGGGCAACAGGGAAGGGGGTGGGTCCGTGCATGGTGGCAGCATGGAAGGAGTGGGTGGGAGTGTGCGGGCAACAGGGAAGGTGCTGGGGGGCAACAGGGATGTGGATTGGTGGGTGGGTGGGGTAACAGGGAATGTATTGTGTGTATGGATGATTGCAACAGGGAAGTGGGTGGGTGGGTGAGGGCAACATGGAAGGGGATGAGAGGGTGGGGTGAACAAGAAGGGGTGTTGTTCTTTGCAACAGGAAGGGGGTGGTGGGTAAGTGCAATAGGGAAGGGGGTGGGTGGGTGCGGGCAACATGGAAGGGGGTGGGTGGGTGGTGGCAAGAGGAATGGGGTGGGGGCAAAAGGGAAATGGTTGGGTAAGGGCAACAGGGAAGGGAGTGGCGGCAACAGGGAAGGGGATGGGTGGGGGCAACAGGGAAGGGTGTGATTGGGGGGCAACAGGGAAGGAGGTGGTTGGGTAGGTGGGGGTGACAAGGAAGTGTGTGGGTGGTGGCAACTGGGAAGGGGGTGGGTGGGTGGAGGCAACAGACAAAGGGGAGGGTTGTGGGAGTATGGGGGCAACATGCAAGGGGGTGGGTGGGTGGGTGGAGGCAACAGGGAAGGGGCTGGGTGGGTGTGTTCGGGCCACAGGGAAGTGGGTGGGTGGGGGCAACAGGGAAGGTTGTGGGTGGGTGGCAACAGGGAAGGACTTGGTTGGGTAGGTGGGGGCAACAGGGAAGTGTGTGGGTGGTGGCAACATGCAAGGGGGTGGGTGGGTGGGTGGAGGCAACAGTGAAGGGGCTGGGTGGGTGTGTTCGGGCAACAGGGAACGGGGTGGGTGTGTGGGTTGGGGCATCATGGAAGGAGGTGTGCGGGAGGTGTTGGGCAACAGGGAAGGGGGTGTTTTCGTGGGTGTGGGCAACAGGGAATGGTGTGGGTGGTGGCAACAGGGAAGCTGGGTGGGTGGGGGCAACAGGGAAGGGGGGCAATAGGGAAGGGGGTGGGTGGGTGGCAATAGGGAATGAGGGTTGGTGGGTGGGGCAACAGGGAAATTGGTGGATGTGTGGTTGGGGGCAACAGTGATGGGGTGGGTGGATTGGTGGGTGGGGGCAACAGACAAAGGGGTGTGTGGTGGGAGGGTGGGGGCAAAATGCAAGGGGGTGGGTGGGTGGAGGCAACAGTGAATGCGGTGGGTGGGTGTGTTGTGGCAACAGGGAAAGTGGGTGGGTGTGCGGGTTAGGGCATCATGGAAGGGGGTGGATGGGTGGGATGTGGCAACAGGAAATGGGGTGTATGGGTGGTTGGGATCTACATGGAAGGGGGTGTATGGGTTTTTGGGGCGAGTGGGAAGGGTGTGGGTGCCTGGGTGGGGGCAACAGGGAAGTGGGTGGCTGGGTGGGGGCAACTTGGAAGTTGGTGGGTGGGGGCAAACAGGGAAGTATGTGTGCCCATGGATGGGGGCAACAGGGAAGGGGATGGGTCTTTGTGTGGTGGCAACATGGAAGGAGTGGGTGGGAGTGTGGGTGCAACAGGGAAGGTGGTGGGGGCAACAGGGATGGGGATTGGTGGGTGTGTGGGGTAACAGGGAATGAATTGTGTGTATGGATGATTGCAACAGGGAAGTGGGTGGGTGGGTGGGGGCAACATGGAAGGGGGTGAGAGGGTGGGTTGACTAGGGAAGGGGGTGTGTGGGTCTTTGCACAGGAAGGGGGTGGGTGGGTGAGTGCAATAGGGAAGGGTGTGTGTTGGTGGTGGCAACATGGAAGGGGGTGGGTGGGTGGTGGCAAGAGGAATGGGGTGGGGGCAAAAGGGAAATGGTTGGGTAAGGGCAACAGGGAAGGGAGTGGGGGCAACAGGGAAGGGGGTGGGTGGGGGCAACAGGGAAGGGTGTGGGTGAGGGGCAACAGGGAAGGAGTTGGTTAGGTAGGTGGGGGCAACAGGGAAGTGTGTGGTTGGTGGCAACAGGGAAGCTGGGTGGTTGGGTGGTTGGAGGCAACAGGGAAGGGGGTGGGTGGGGGCAACAGGGAAGTTGGTGGGTGGGGGGGCAACAGGGAAGAAGTTAGATTAATGGGTGGGGGCAACAGGAAAGGGTGTGGGTGGGTGGGTGGGGGCTACTGGGATGTGGGTGGGTGGGTGGAGGCAACAGACAAAGGGGAGGGTTGTGGCAGTATGGGGGCAACATGCAAGGGGGTGGGTGGGTGGCTGGAGGCAACAGGGAAGGGGCTGGGTGGGTGTGTTCAGGCAACAGGGAAGGGGATGGGTGGGGGCAACAGGGAAGGGTGTGGGTGGGGGGCAACAGGGAAGGAGGTGGTTGGGTAGTTGGGGGCGACAGGGAAGTGTGTGGGAGATGGTAACAGGGAAGCCAGGTGGTTGGGTTGTTGGAGGCAACAGGGAAGGGGGTGGGTGGGTGGGTGGAGGCAACAGGGAATGGGTTGGGTGGTGTGTTGTGGCAACAGAGAAGGGGGTGGGTGTGTGGGTTAAGGCATCATGGATGGGGGTGGATGGGTGGGGTGGTGCAACAGGAAATGGGGTGTGTGGGTGGTTGGGATCAACATGGAAGGGGGTGTATGGGTTTTTGGGGCAAGTGGGAAGGTTGTGGGTGCCTGGGTGGGGGCAACAGGGAAGGGGGTGGCTGGGTGGGGGCAACTCGGAAGTTGGTGGGTGGGGGCAAACAAGGAAGTATGTGTGCCCATGGATGGGGGCAACAGGGTAGGGGGTGGGTCCGTGTGTGGTGGCAACATGGAACGAATGGGTGGGAGTGTGGGTCAACAGGGAAGGTGCTGGGGGGCAACAGGGATGTGGATTGGTGGGTGGGTGGGGTAACAGGGAATGTATTGTGTGTATGGATGATTGCAACAGGGAAGTGGGTAGGTGGGTGGGGGCAACATGGAAGGGGTTGAGAGGGTTGGTTGAACAGGGAAGGGGGTGTGTGGGTCTTTGCAACAGGAAGAGGGTGGTTGGGTGAGTGCAATAGGGAAGGTGGTGTGTTGGTGGTGGCAACATGGAAGGGGGTGGGTGGGTGGTGGCAAGAGGAATGGGTAGGGGCAAAAGGGAAATGGTTGGGTAAGGGCAACAGGGAAGGGAGTGGGGGCAACAGGGAAGGGGGTGGGTGGGGGAAACAGTGAAGGGTCTGGGCAGGGGGCAACAGGGAAGGAGTTGGTTAGGTAGGTGGGGGCAGCAGGGAAGTGTGTGGGTGGTGGCAACAAGGAAGCTGGGTGATTGGGTGGTTGGAGGCAACAGGGAAGGGGGTGGGTGGGGGCAACAGGGAAGTGGGTGGGTGGGGGGCAACAGGGAAGAAGTTAGATTAATGGGTGGGGGCAACAGGAATGGGTGTGGGTGGGTGGGTGGCGGCTACTGGGAAGTGGGTGGGTAGGTGGAGGCAACAGACAAAGGGGAGGGTTGTGGGAGTATGGAGGCAACATGCAAGGGGGTGGGTGGGTGGGTGGAGGCAACAAGGAAGGTGCTTGGTGGGTGTGTTCGGGCAACAGGGAAGGGGGTGGGTGGGGGCAACGGGGAAGGGTGTGGGTGGGTGGGGTGGGGCAACAGGGAAGGGGGTGTTTCGGTGGGTGTGGGCAACAGGGAATGGTGTGGTTGGTGGCAAAAGGGAAGCTGGGTGCGTGGGGGGCAACGGGGAAGGGGGCAATAGGGAAGGGGGTGGTGGGTGGCAATAGGGAATGAGGGTTGGTGGGTGGGGCAACTGGGAAATTGGTTGGTGGGTGGTTGGGGGCAACAGTGATGGGGTGGGTGTAATGGGTGGGTGGGGGCAACAGACAAAGGGGTGTGTTGTGGGAGGGTGGGGGCAACAGGCAAGGGGGTGGGTGGGTGGGTGGAGGCAACAGGGAATGGGGTGGGTGGGTGTGTTGTGGCAACAGGGAAGGCGGTGGGTGTGTGGGTTAGGGCATCATGGATGGGGGTTGATGGGTTGGGTGGGGCAACAGGAAATGGGATGTGTGGGTGGTTGGGATCAACATGGAAGGGGGTGTATGGGTTTTTGGGGCAAGTGGGAAGGGTGTAGGTGCCTGGGTGGGGGCAACAGGGAAGGGGGTGGCTGGGTGGGGGCAACTCGGAAGTTTGTGGGTGGGGGCAAACAGGGAAGTATGTGTGCCCATGGATGGGGGCAACAGGGAAGGGGGTGGTTCCGTTTGTGGTGGCAACATGGAAGGAGTGGGTGGGAGTGTTGGGTCAACAGGGAAGGTCCTGGGGGCAACAGGGATGGGGATTGGTGGGTGGGTGGGGTAACAGGGAATGTATTGTGTGTATGGATGATTGCAACAGGGAAGTGGGTGGGTGGGAGGGGGCAACATGGAAGGGGGTGAGAGGGTGGGGTGAACAGGGAAGGGGGTGTGTGGGTCTTTGCAATGGGAAGGGGGTGGGTGGGTGAGTGCATAGGGAAAGGGGTGGGTGGGTGGGTTGGGGTAACTGGGAAGGGGTTGTGTGGGTGGGTTGGGTCAACAGTGGAGGGTTGTGTGGGTGGGTGAGGTGAAATAGGGAATTGGGTGTGTGTGAGCATCAGGGAATGGGGGTGTGGGTCAACAGGGAACGGGGTGGGTGTGTGGGTGGGCGCAACAGGTAAAGGGGTGGGTGAGTTGGTGGTGACAACAGGGAAGGGGGTGTGTGGGTGGGGGCAAAAGGGAAGGGGGTGGTAGGTGGATGGTTGGGTGGAGGCAACTGGGAAGGGGGAGATTTGTGGATGGGGCAACAGGGAAGGGGGTGTGTTTGGGTGTGGGCAACAGGGAAGTGGATGGGTTGGTGGGTGTGTGCTTGGTTGTGGCAACAGGGAAGGGGACGGTTGGGTGGGATGTGGCAACAGGGAAGGGGGTGGGTGTGTGGTTGTGGGCAGCATGGAAGTGGGTTGGTTGGTGGGTGGGGGAACAGGGAAGTGGGTGGGTGGTTGGGGGCAACAGACAAGTGGGTGGGTGTCTGGGTGTGTGGGGGCAACAGGGAAAGTTGTGGGCGGGTGGATGGGGGCAACAGGGAAGGGAGTGGGTGTGTGGGTTGGGGCAACAAGCAAGGGGGTATTTGGGTGGGTTGGGGCAACAGGGAAGTTTGTAGTTGGGTGGGTGGGGGCAACAGGGAAGGGGGTGCATGGGTTGTGGAGGCAACAGGGAAGGGTGTGGGTGTCTGGCTGGGGTCAACAGGGAAAGGGGTGGTTGGGTGGTTGGGGGCAAACAGAAAGGGTGTGGGTGGTTGTAACAGGGAAGCTGGGTGAGTGGGTGGGAGGGGCAACAGGGAAGTGGGTAGGTGGGGTCAACATGGAAGGGGGGTGGATGGGGGGCAACAGGGAAGGGGGGTTGGGGGTTGGGGCAACAGGGAAGGAGAGAATGGGCGTGTGGGGGCAACAGTGAAGGTGGTGGGGCAACAGGGAAGGGGGATTTTGGGTGGGGGGATAACGGTGAATGTATTGTGTGAGTAGATGGTGGCAACAGGGAAGTGGGTGGTTGGGGGCAACATGGAAGGGGTCGGGGGGGTCTTTGCAACAGGGAAGGAGGTGGGTGGTTCTGTGCAACATGGAAGGGGGTGGGTGGGTGCGGGCAACATGGAATTGGGTGGGGGCAAAAGCGAAATGGTTGAGTAATGGCAACAGGGAAGGGGGTGGGGGCAACAGGGAAGTGGGTGGGTTGGTGGGGGCAACAGGGAAGTGGGTGGGGGCAACAGAGAAGGATGTAGGTGGATGGGTTTATGGGGGCAACAGGGAAGTGGGTGGGGGCAACAGGGAAGGAGGTGGGTGGGTGGGTGGGTGTGTGGGGGCAACAGGGAAGGGGTGGCTGGTTGGAGTCAACAGGGAAGAGGGTGTGTTTCTGGATGGGGTCAAAAGGGTAGGGGGTGGGTGGGTGTGTGTGGGGGGGCAACAGGGAAGAGATGGGTGGGTGGGTCGGGGCAAAAGCGACAGTGGTATGTGGGTGGGTGGGGGCAACAGGGAAAGGGGTGGTTGGGTGGGTGTGGTCAACAGTGCAGGGTGTGGGTGGTGGCAACAGGGAATCTGGGTGGGTGGGTGGTTGGAGGCAACAGTGAAGTGAGTGGGTGGGGGCAACAGGGAAGGGGTGGGTGGGGGGCAACAAGGAAGGGGTGTTGGTGGGTGTGGGCAACAGGGAAGTGGGTGGACGGTTGGTTGGGGGCAACAGGGATGGGGTGGGTGGATGCGTGGATGGGGTCAATAGGGAAAGTATTTGGTGCGTGGGTGGGGGCAACAGGGTAGGGGTTGGGTGGCTGGGTGGGGGCAGCAAGGAAGGGTGTGGGTGGGTGTGTGGAGGCAACTGGGCAGGTGGTGGGTGGCTGGGTGGGGTCAACTAGGAAGTAGGTGGGTGGGGGCAACAAGGAAGCATGTGTCCATGAGTTGGGGCAACAGGGAAAGGCGTGGGTCCGTGGATGGGGCAACAGGGAAGGGGGTGGGTCCGTGTGTCACGGCAACAATGAAGGAGTGGGTGGGAGTGTGGGGGCAACAGGGAAGTTGGTGGGGGCAACAGGGAAGGGGGTTGGTGGGTGGGTGGGGGTAAGAAGGAATGTATTGTGTGTGTGGATGATGGCAACAGGGAAGTGATTTGGTGGGTAGGGGCAACTTGGAAGGGGGTGGGAGGGTGGCGGCAAAAGGGAAAGGGGTGGGGGAAAAGGGAAATGGTTAGGTAAGGGCAACAGGGAAGGGGTGGAGTCAACAGAGAAGGAACTGTGTTGGTTGGTTTGTGGGGGCAACAGGGAAGGGGGTGGGGGCAACAGGGAAGGAGGTGTGTGTGTGTGTGTGGGCAAGAGGGAAGGGGGTGGCTGGGTGGGGTCAACAGGGAAGGGGGTGGATGGGTGTGTGGGGGCAACAGGGAAGGGGGTGCTTGTGTGGGTGGGGGCAACAGGGAAGGGTGTGGGTGGTGGCAACAGGGAAGCTGGATGGGTGGGTGGGTGGGGGCAACAGGGAAGTGGCTGGCTGGAGGCAACAGGGCAACAGGGAAGGGGCTTGTGTTTGGTGCAACAGGGAAGGGGGTTTGGTGGGTGGAGTGGGGCAACAGGAAATGGGGTGTGGGGGCGGTGGGGGCAACTTTGAAGGGGATGTATGGGTTTTGGGGGCAAAGTGGGAAGGGTGTGGCTGGGTGGGGGCAAACAGAGAAGTGTGTTTGCCCATGGGTGGGGGCAAGAGGGAAGGGGGTGGGTACATGCGTGGCGGAAACATGGAGGAGTGGGTGGGAGTGTGGAGGCAACAGGAAAGGTGGTGGGGGCAACAGGGAAGGGGATTGGTGGGTGTGTGGGGTAACAGGGAATGTATTGTGTGTGTGGATGGTTGCAACAGTGAAGTGGGTGGGTGGGTGGGGGCAACAGGGAAGGAGGTGGGTTATTGGGTGGGAGCAACAGGGAAAGGGGTGGATGGGTGTGTGGCAGCAAGTGGGAAGGGGGTGGGTGGGTGGAGGCAACCGACAAAGGGGTAGGTTGTGGGTGGTGGGAGGCAACAGGGAAGTGGGTGGGTGGGTGTGGACAACATGGAAGGGGGTGAGAGGATGGGGTGAACAGGGAAGGGGGTGTGTGGGTCTTTGCAACAGGAAGGGGGTGGGTGGTTGAGTGCAATAGGGAAGAGGGTGGGTGGGTGGTGGCAAGAGGAATGGGGTGGGGGCAAAAGGGAAATGGTTGGGTAAGGGCAACAGGGAAGGGAGTGGGGGCAACAGGGAAGGGTGTGGGTGGGGGCAACAGGGAAGGGTGTGGGTGGGGGGCAACAGGGAAGGGGGTTTAGCGGGTGGGAGCAACAGGGATGTGGGTGGATGGGTGGGTGGGGTCAACAGTGAAGGGGGTGGGCGAGTGTTTGGGGGCAACAGGGAAAGTGTTTGGTGGGTTGGTGGGGGCAACAGGGAAGGAGGTTGGTGGATGGGTGAGTACAACAGGGAAAGGGGTGGGTGGGTGCGGGCAACAAGAAAGGGGGTGGGTCGGTGGTGGCAAGAGGAATGGGGTGGGGGTAAAAGGTAAATGGTTGGGTAAGGGCAACAGGGAAGGGGGTGGGGGCAACAGGGTAGGAGGTGGGTGGGTGTGTGGGGACAACAGCGAAGGGGGTGGGGGCAACAGGGAAGGTGGTAAGTGGGTGGGTGTGTGGGCGCAACAGGGAAGGGTGTGGGTGGATGGGTGGAGTCAACAGGGAAGGGGGGGTTGGGTGGGTGTGTGGGGGCAAATGGGATGTGGGTGTGTGGTTGGGTGGGGGCAACAGGGAAGGAGTTGATTTTGTAGATGGGGCAACAGGGAAGTGTGTGGGTGGTGGCAACAGGGAAGCTGGGTGGTTGGGTGGTTGGAGGCAACAGGGAAGGGGTGGGTGGGGGCAACAGGGAAGTGGGTGGGTGGGGGGCAACAGCGAAGAAGTTAGGTGAATGGTGGGGGCAACAGGGAAGGGTGTGGGTGGGTGGGTGGGGGAAACTGGGAAGGGGCTGGGTGGGTGGAGGCAACAGACAAAGTGGAGGGTTGTGGGAGTATGGGGGCAACATGCAAGGGGGTGGGTGGGTGGGTGGAGACTACAGGGAAGGGTCTGGGTGGGTTTGTTCGGGAAACTGGGAAGGGGGTGGGTTTGTGGGTTAGGGCATCATGGAAGGGGGTGTGTGGGTGGGGTGGGGCAATAGGAAAAGGGGTGTGTGGGTGGTTGCGGTCAGCATGGAAGGGGGTGTATGGGT
Source organism: Isurus oxyrinchus (assembly GCA_026770705.1). Taxonomy (NCBI): domain Eukaryota; kingdom Metazoa; phylum Chordata; class Chondrichthyes; order Lamniformes; family Lamnidae; genus Isurus; species Isurus oxyrinchus. The sequence goes on from JANJGN010001509.1 coordinate 54,532, forward strand.
TTTGGGAGCAACAGAGAAGGGTGTGGGTGGCTGGATGGAGGCAACAGGAAAGGCGGTGGCTGGATTAGTCCAACTCAGAAGTTGGTGTGTGGGGGCAAACAGGGAAGTGTGTGTGCGCATGGGTGGGGGCAGCATGGAAGGGGGTGGGTCCATGTGTGGCAGCAACATGGAAGGAGTGGGTGGGAGTGTGGGGCCAACAGGAAAGGTGGTGGGCGCAACAAGGAAGGGGATTTGTGGGTGGGTGGGGTAACAGGGAATGTATTGTGTGTGTGGATGGTTGCAACAGGGAAGTGGGTGGCTGCGGGCAAAATGGAAGGGGTGAGAAGATGGGGAGAAGACGGAAGGGGGTGTGTGGGTCTTTGCAATAGGAAGGGGGTAGGTGGGTGAGTGCAACAGGAAAGGGGGTGGGTAGGTGCGGGCAACAGGGAAGGGAATGGGTTGGTACGGGCAACATGGAAGGGGGTGGGTGGGTAGTGGCAACAGGGAATGGGTTGGGGGTAAAAGGGAAATAGGTGGATAAGGGCAACAGGGAAGGGGGTGGGGGCAACAGGGAAGGAGGTGGGTGGGTTGTTAGGGGCAAGAGGGAAGAGGGTGGGGGCAACAGGGAAGGAGGTGGGTGGGTGTGTGGGGACAACAGCGAAGGGGGTGGAGGCAACAGAGAAGCTGGTAAGTGGGTGGGTGTGTGGGTGCAACAGGGAAGGGTGTGGGTGGCTGGGTGGAGTCAACAGGGAAGGTTGTGGCTGGGTGGGGGCAACAGGGAAGTATTGGGTGGGTGGGTGGGTGGGGGCAACAGGAATGGGGGTGGTTGTTTGGGTGGGGGAAACAGGGAAGGATATGGGTTTTGGCAACAGAAGCTGGGTGGTTGGGTGGTTGAGACAACAGGGAAGGGGGTGGGTGGGGGGCAACAGGGAAGGGGTGGGTGGGGGGCAACAGGGAAGGGGGTTTGGTAGGTGGGGGCAACAGGGATGTGGGTGGTTGGGTGGGTGGGGGCAACAGTGAAGAGGGTGGGAGAGTGAATGGTGTCAACAGGGAAAGTGATTGTTGGGTGGGGGCAACAGGGAAGGGTGTGGGTTGTTGTGTGGGGGCAACTGGGACGAAGGTGGGTGTGAGGAGGCAACAGACAAAGGGGAGGGTTGTGGGAGTGTGGGGGCAACATGCAAGGGGGAGGGTGGGTGGGTGGAGGCAACAGAGAAGGGAGTCTGTGGGTGTATTGGGGCAACAGGGAAGGGGGTGGGTGTGTGGGTTGGGCAACATGGAAGAGGGTGGGTTGTTTGGTTTGGGCATCTGGAAATGGGGGTGCTTGGGTGGTTGGGGGAACATTGAAGGGGATGTATGGGTTTTGGAGGCAACTGGGAAGGGTGTGTGCCCATGTGTGGGGGCAACAGGGAAGAGGGTTGGTCCGTGGGTGGATGCAACAGGGAAGGAGTAGGTGGGTGTGTGGGGGTAACAGGGAATGTATTGTGTGTATGTATGGTGGCAACAGGGAAGTGGTTGCATGGGTGGGGGCAACATGGAAGGGGGTGGAAGGGTGTTTGCAACAAGAAAGGGGGTGTGTGGGTCTTTGCAACAGGGAAGGGGGTCTGTGGGTGAGTGCAACAGGGAAAGGGCTGGCTGGGTGCGGGCAACTGGGAAGGGGGTGGGGGCAAAAGGGAAATGGTTGGATAAGGGCAACAGGGAAGGGGATGGGGGCAACAGGGAAGAAGGTGGGGGCAACAGGGAAGGAAGAGGGTGTATGGGGGCAACAGGCAAGGGAGTGGGGGCAACAGGGAAGGAGGTGGGTGTGTGGGGGCAACAAGGAAGGGGGTGGCTGGGTGGAGTCAACAGGAAAGGGGGTGGGTGTCTGAGTGGGGTCAAATTGCTTGCAAGGGGTTGTGTGGGTGTGTTGGAGCAACAGAGAAAGTGCTGGGTGGGTGGGTTGGGGTAACTGGGAAGGGGTTGTGTGGGTGGGTTGGGTCAACAGTGGAGGGTTGTGTGGATGGGTGAGGCGAAACAGGGAATTGGGTGTGTGGGAGCAACAGGGAATGGGGGGGTGGGTGGGTGGGTCAACAGGGAACGGGGTGGGTGTGTGGGTGGGCGCAACAGGTAAAGGGGTGGGTGGGTTGGTGGTGACAACAGGGAAGGGGGTGTGTGGGTGGGGGCAAAAGGGAAGGGGGTGGTGGGTGGATGGTTGGGTGAAGGCAACTGGGAAGGGGGAGATTTGTGGATGGGGCAACAGGGAAGGGGGTGTGTTTGGGTGTGGGCAACAGGGAAGTGGGTGGGTTGGTGGGTGTGTGCTTGGTTGTGGCAACAGGGAAGGGGACGGTTGGGTGGGATGTGGCAACAGGGAAGGGGGGTGGGTGTGTGGTTGTGGGCAACATGGAAGTGGATTGGTTGGTGGGTGGGGGAACAGGTAAGTGGGTGGGTGGTTGGGGGCAACAGACAAGTGGGTGAGTGTCTGGGTGTGTGGGGGCAACAGGGAAAGTTGTGGGTGGGTGGGTGGGGGCAACAGGGAAGGGAGTGGGTGGGTGGATTGGGGCAACAAGCAAGGGGGTATTTGGGTGGGTTGGGGCAACAGGGAAGGTTGTAGTTGGGTGGGTGGGGGCAACAGGGAAGGGGGTGCATGGGTTGTGGAGGCAACAGGGAAGGGTGTGGGTGTCTGGCTGGGGTCAACAGCGAAAGGGGTGGTTGGGTGGTTGGGGGCAAACAGAAAGGGTGTGGGTGGTTGTAACAGGGAAGCTGGGTGAGTGGGTGGGAGGGGCAACAGGGAAGTGGGTAGGTGGGGTCAACATGGAAGGGGGGTTGATGGGGGGCAACAGGGAAGGGGGGTTGGGGTGTGGGGGCAACAGGGAGCTGGGTGAGTGGGTGGTTGGGTCAACTGGGAAGGGGGTGCGTGAGTGAGTGGGGGCAACAGGGAAAGTGTTGGTGGGTGGGTGGGGGCAACAGGGAAAGGGGTGGGTGGCTGGGTGGGGGCAAATTGGAAGGGGGTGGTGGGAGGGGGCAACTGGGAAGGGGGTGGGTGTGTGGAGGCAACAGACAAATGGGTGGGTTGTGGGTGTGTAGGCAACAGGCAAGGAGGTGGGTGGGTGGGTGGATGCAACAGGGAAGGGTGTGGGTGTCTGGCTGGGGTCAACAGGGAAAGGGCTGTTTGGGTGGATGGGGGCAAACGGAAGGGGTGTGGGTGGTTGTAACAGGGAAGCTGGGTGAGTGGGTGGGAGGGGCAACAGGGAAGTGGGTAGGTGGGGTCAACATGGAAGTGGGTGGATGGGGGGTAACAGGGAAGGGGGGTTGGTGGGTGCGGGCAACAGGGAGGAGGGTGAATGGGTGGTTGGGTGAACTGGGAAGGTGGAGGGTGAGTGAGTGGAGGCAACAGGGAAAGTGTTGGTGAGTGGGTGAGGGCAACAGAGAAGGGTGTGAGTGGTGGCAACATGGAAGTTGGGTGGATGGCTGGGTGGGGGCAACAGGGAAGGGGGTGGGTAGGGGCAACAGGGAAGGGGGCTAGGCGGGTGGGGGTAACAGGGAAGAGGGTGAGTGGGTGTTTGGGGGCAACAGGGATGGGTGTGGGTGGATGGGAGGGTGGGGGCAACAGTGAAGGGGGTGGGTGAGTGAGTGCAGGCAACAGGGAAGGGGGTGGGTGGCTGTGTGGGGGCAACAAGGAAGGGGGTGAGTGGGTGTGTGGGGGCAACTGGGAAGGGGGTGGGTATGTGGAGGCACAGACAAAGGGGTCGGTTGTGGGATTGCGGGGGCAACAGGAAAGGGGGTGAGTGACTGCTTGGAGGCAACAGGGAAGTGTGTGGGTGGGTGTATTGGGACAACAGGGAAAGGGGTGGGAGGGTGGTTTGGGGCAACAGGTTAAGGGGTGGGTTGAGGTAACAGTGAAAGGGGTGGGTGTGTTGGTTGGGGCAACAGGGGAGGATTGTGTGGGTGGTTGGGGGCAACAGGGAAGGGGGTGGGTGGCTGTGTGGGGGCAACATGGAAGTGTGTGGGTGGGTGTGTGGGGGCAACTGGGAAGGGGGTGTGTGGGTGGAGACAACAGACAAAGGGGTCAGTTGTGGGAGTGTGGGGGCAACAGGCAAGCAGGTGGGTAGGTGGAGGCAACAGGGCAGGGGATAGGTGGGTGTGCTGGGGCTACAAGGAAGGAGGTGGGTGGGAGGGGACAACAGGTAAGGGCGTTGGTGGGTGGGTTTGGTCAACAGGGAAGGGGGTGGGTGGCTGGGTGGGGGCAACATGGAAGTGTGTGGGTGGGTGTGTGGGGGCAAATGGGAAGGGTGTGGGTGGGTGGAGGCAACAGACAAAGGGGTGGGTTGTGGGATTGTGGTGGCAACAGGAAAGGGGGTGGGTGGGTGGGTGCAGGCAACAGGGAAGAGGGTGGGTGGGTTAGGGCAACAGGGAAAGGGGTGGGTAGGTGGGTTGGGGCAACAGGGAAATGGGTGGGTTTGTTGGGGCAACAGGGAAAGGGGTGGGTGTGTGGGTTAGGGCAATGGGGAAAGCGGTGGGTGGTTGGGTTAGGGCATCAGGGTAAGGGGTGGATTGAGGTAACAGGGAAAGGGGTGGGTGGGTTGGTTGGGGCAACATGGAAGGTGATGGATGTGTGGGGTGGGGCAACAGGGAAGCGGCTGTTTGTGTGGGGTGGGGCAACAGAGAAAGGGGTGTGTAGATGAGTTGTGGCAACAGTGGAGGATTGTGTGGGTGATTGGGGGCAACAGGGAAGGGGGTGGGTGGGAGCAACAGGGAATGGCGAGGTGGGTGGGTGGGGGCAACGTGCGTGTCTGTGTGGGTGTGGGCAACAGGGAAGGGGTTGGTTATGTGGGGGCAACAGGGTAGTGGGTGGGTGGGTGTGTGGTTGGTTGTGGCAACAGGGAAAGGGGCGGTTGGGTGGGCGGGGGCAACATTGAAGGGGGTGGGTGTGTGGGGCAACAGACAAGTGGGTGGATGTCTGGGTGTGTGGGTGCAACAGGGAAGGGTGTGGGTGGGTGTTTGGGGGCAACAGGGAAGTGGGTGCTTGGGTAGGTTGGGCAACAGGGATTGGGCTGGGTGGGTGGGTAATGGCAACATGGAAGGGGGTGCGTGGGTTGTGGGGGCAACAGAGTAGGGGGTGGCTGGCTGGGTGTGAGCAACAGGGAAGGGGTGGTTGTGTTGGTGGCTGTGGTCAACAGGGAAGGGGGTAGGGGCAAGAAGGAAGGAGGTGGGTGGGTGTGTTGGGGCTACAAGGAAGGAGGTAGGTGGGTGGGGACAACAGGAAAGGGGGTGGTTGGGTGGGTGAGGGCAACAGAGAAGGGTGTGGGTGGTGGCAACAGGGAAGCTGGGTGGGTGTGTGGATGGGGGCAACAGGAAAGGGGTGGGTAGGGGCAACAGGGAAGGGGGCTTGGCAGGTGGGTGTAACATGAAAGAGGGTGAGCGTATGTTTGGGGGCAACAGAGAAGGGGGTGGCTGGCTGGGTGCGGGCACTGGGGAAGGGGTGGTTGTGTTGGTGGGTGTGGTCAACAAGTAAGGGGGTAGGGGCAACAGGGAAGGAGGTGGGTGGGTGTGTTGGGGCTACAAGAAATGAGGTGAGTGGGTGGGGACAACAGGGGAGGGGGTGGGTGGGTGGGGACAACAGGCACGGGGGTGGTTGGGTGGGTGAGGGCAACAGAGAAGGTTGTGGGTGGTGGCAACAGGGAAGCTAGGTGGGGTTGTGGGTGGGGGCAATAGGGAAGGGGTGGGTAGGGGGCAACAGGGAAGGGGGCTTGGCAGGTGGGTGTAACAGGGAAGAGGGTGAGTGTGTGTTTGGGGGCAACAGGGATGGGCTGGGTGGATGGGAGGGTGTGGGCAATAGTCAAGGGTGTCTGTGAATGAGTGGAGGCAACAGGGAATTGGGTGGGTGGGTGGGGCAACAGACAATTGGGTGGGTGTCTGGGTGTGTGGGGGCAACAAGGAAGGGTGTTGGTGGGTTGTTGGGGGCAACAGGGAAGGGGTTGTTTGGGTGGGTGGGGCAACAGTTAAGGGGGTGGGTGATGGAAACATGGAAGGGGGTGTGTGGGTTGTGGGGGCAACAGGGAAGGCGTTGGCTGGCTGGGTGGGGGCAATGGGTAAGGGGTAGTTGTGATGGTGGGTGGTTTCAACAAGGAAGGGGATGGGGGCAACAGGGAAGGATGTGGGTTGGTGGGGGCAACAGTGAAGGGGGTGGGTTGGTGGGGGCAACAGATGAGCGGGTGGGTGTGTGGGTGTGTGGGGGCAACAGGGAATGTGGTGGGTGGGTGGTTGGGCAAACAGGGAAGGGGTTGTGTGATTGGGTTGGGGCAACTGGGAAGGGGGTGGGTGGTGGGTGCAACTGTTAAGGGGTTGAGTGGGTGGGAGGGGACAACCTAGAAGTGGGTGGGTGGCTGGGTGGGGTCAACAGGGAAGGGGGTGGGGTCAACGGGGAAGGGGGTGGTTAGGTGTGTTGGGGCTACAAGGAAGGACTTGGGTGTGTGGGGACAACAGGGAAGGAGGTAGGTGGGTGGGTTGGGGCAACAGGGAAAGGGGTGGGTGGGTAGGTTGGGGCAACAGGGTAACGGGTGTGTGGTTGTGTTGGGTAACAGGGAAAGGCCTGTGTGGGTGTGTTAGGGGAACATGGAAGGTGATGGATCAGTGGGGTTAGGCAACAGGGAAGGGGACGTTTGGGTGGGGTGGGGCAACAGGGAATGGGGTGGGTGGGTGGGTGAGGGAAACATGGAAGGGGGTGTGTGGGTGGGTAGGGGCAACAGGCAATGGGGTGTTTGGGTTTGTTGGGGCTACAAGTTAGGAGGTGGGCGGGTGGGGAAAACAGGGAAGGGGGTGGGTGGGGACAACAGGGAAGGGGCTGGTTGGGGGGCAATGGGGAAGGGCGGTTAGTTGTTGGGGGTAACAGGGAAGTGGGTGTATGGGTTTTTGGGGGCAGCAGGGAAGGGGGTATGTGGATTGGTGGATGGGGGCAACATTTGAAGGGGGTGATTGAATGGGGGCAACAGGGTAAGTGTTTGGTGGGTGGGTGGGGACAACTGGAAAGGAGGTGGGTGGGTGGGGGCAACAGGGAAGGGTGTGAGTGGGTGGGTGGGGCCAACAAGGAAAGGGGTGGGTGGGTGTTTGGGGGCAACTGGGAAGGTGGTGGGTGGGTGGAGGCAACAGACAAAGGGATGGGTTGTGGAAGTGTGGGGGCAGCAGGCAAGGAGGTGGGTGGGTGTGGGCAACAGGGAAGGGGATGTGTGTACGGTTGTGGGCAACGGGGACGGTGGTTGGTGGGTTGGGGAAACAGGGAAGTGGTTGGGTGGGTGGGTATGTGGTTGGTTGTGGCAACAGGGAAGGGGGCGGTTGAGTGGGTGGTGGCAACATGGAAGGGGCGGTTGCGTGAGTGGGAGCAACAGCGAAGGGGGTAGATGTGTGGGTGTGGGCAACAGGGAAGGGAGTGGGTGGGTGGGCGGGGGTAACATTGAACGGGGGGTGGGTGGGACAACAGACAATTGGGTGGGTGTCTGGGTGTGGGGGGGGGCAACAGGGAAGGGTGTGGGTGGGTGGGTGGTGGCAACAGGGAAGGGGTTGGATGTGTGGGTGTGGGCAACAGGGAAGGGGTTGTGTGTGTGGGTGAGGGCAACATGGAATGGGGTGAGTGGGTGGGTGGGGGCTTCAGGGAAGGGAGTGGGTGGGTGGGGGCAAAAGGAAGAAAGGAAGGGGGCGGGTGTGTGGGTGGGGGCAAAGGTGAAGGGGTTTGGTTGGGTGGGCGGGGGCAACAGTGAAGGGGCTGGGTGGATTGGGCAACAGACAAGTGGATACTTGTGTGGGTGTATGGGTGGGTGGGGGCAACATGGAAGGGAGTGGTTGGGTGGGTGGGGGCAAAAGGAAGAAAGGAAGGGGGTGGGTGGGTAGGCGGGGCAACAGGGAAGGTGGTGGGTGGGTGGTTCGGGGCAACATGGAAGGGGCTGGGTTGGTGGGTTGGTGGGGCCAACAATTAAGGGGTTGGGTGGCTGGGTGGTGGCAACAGGGAAGTGGTGGTTGTGTTGGTGGGTGGGGTCAACAGGGAAAGGGGGTGGGGCAACGGGGAAGGGGGTTGGTGGGTGGGTGAGGGAAACAGGCAAGGGGGTGAATGGATGTGTTGGGGCTACATGGAAGGAAGTGAGCGAGTGGGCACACCAGGGAAAGGGTGGGTGGTTGGGTAGGTGCAACAGGGAAGGTGGTGGGAGGGGTGATGGGTGGAGGAAACAGTGAAAGGAGTGGGGACAACAGGGAAATGGGTGGGTTGGGTTAAATGGGAATGGGTTGGGTGGTTGGGTAAGGGCAACCAGGAAGGGAGTGGGGGCAACAGGGAAGGTGGTGGCTGGTTGGGGTCAACATGGAAGTGGGTGGGTGGCTGGGTGGAGTCAACAGCGAAGGGGGTGGGTTGGTGGGGGCAACAGACAAATGGGTGGTTGTGTGGGAGTGTGGGGGCAACAGGGAAATGGATTGTTGGGTGGGTGGGGACAACAGGGAAGGGGCTGGGTGTGTGGGTGAGGGCAACTGCGAAGGGGGTGGGTGTTTGGGGGCAACAGACAAGTGGGGGGTTTTTGAGAGTGTGGGGGCAACAGGGTAGGGGGTAGGAGCAACAGAGATAGGGGTGGATGGGTGGGTGGGGGCAACATGGAAGGGGGTGGGTGGGTGGGGTGTAGCAACATGGAAGGGGCTGGGTGGGTGGGTGGTGGCAACAGGGAAGGGTTGGATGTGTTGGTGGGTGGGGTCAACAGGGAAGGGGGTGTGTGGGTGTGTTGGGGCTACAAGGAAGGAGGTGGGCGTGTGGGGACAACAGTGAAGGGGTGAGTGGGTGGGGACAACAGGGATGGGGGTGTGTGGGTGGGTGGGGGCAACAGGGAAGGGGGTATGTGGATGGGTGGGTGGGGGCAACATTTGAAGAGGGTGGGTGATTGAGTGGGGGCAACAGGGAAAGTGTTTGGTGGGTGAGTGGGGGCAACAGGGAAGAGTGTGAGTGGGTGGGTGGGGCAAACAAGGAAAGGGGTGGGTGGGTGTTTGGGGGCAACTGGGCAGGTGGTGGGTGGGTGGAGGCAACGGACAAAGGGGTGGGTTGTGGGAATGTGGGGGCAACAGGCAAGAAGGTGGGTGGGTGTGGGCTACAGGGAAGAGGATGTGTGTGCGGGTGTGGGCAACGGGGACGGTGGTCGGTGGATTGGGGCAACAGGGAAGTGGTTGGGTGGGTGGGTATGTGGTTGATTGTGGCAACAGGGAAGGGGGCGGTTGAGTGGGTGGTGGCAACATGGAAGGGGCAGTTGCGTGAGTGGGGGCAACAGGGAAGGGGGTGGATGTGTGGGTGTGGGCAACAGGGAAGGGAGTGGGTGGGTGGGCGGGGGTAACATTGAAGGGGGGTGGGTGGGGCACCAGACAATTGGTTGGGTGTCTGGGTGTGGGGGGGCATCAGGGAAGGGTGTGGGTGGGTGGTTGGTGGCAATAGGGAAGGGGGTGGATGTGTGGGTGTGGGCAACAGGGACGGGGTGTGTGTGTGGGTGGGGGCAACATGGAATGGGGTGAGTGGGTGGCTGGGGGCAACAGGGAAGGGAGTGGGTGGGTGGGGGCAAAAGGAAGAAAGGAAGGGGGCGGGTTTGTGGGTGGGGGCAACAGCGAAGGGGTTTGGGTGGGTGGGTGGGGGCAACAGTGAAGGGGTTGGGCGGATTGGGCAACAGACAAGTGGATGCTTGTGTGGGTGGGTAGGGGCAACATGGAAGGGAGTGGTTGGGTGGGTTGGGCAAAAGGAAGAAAGGAAGGGGGCGGGTGGGTAGGTGGGGGCAACAGGGAAGGTGGTGGGTGGGTGGTTCGGGGCAACATGGAAGGGGCTAGGTAGGTGGGTTGGTGGGGGCAATAATTAAGTGGTTGGGTGGCTGGGTGGGGTCAACAGGGAAAGGGGGTGGGGGCAACGGTGAAGGGGGTTGGTGGGTGTGTGGGTGAAACAGGCAAGGGGGTGTGTGGTTGTGTTGGGGCTACATGGAAGGAAGTGGGCGAGTGGGCACAACAGGGAAAGGGTGGGTGGTTGGGTAGGTGCAACAGGGAAGGTGGTGGGTGGGTTGATGGGTGGAGGAAACAGTGAAGGGGTGGGGGCAACAGGAAAATGGGTGGGTTGGGGCAATAGGGAATGGGTTGGGTGGTTGGGTAAGGGCAACCAGGAAGGGAGTGAGGGCAACAGGGAAGGTGGTGGTTGGTTGGGGTCAACACGGAAGGGGGTTGGTGGCTGGGTGGAGTCAACTGCAAAGGGGGTGGTTTGGTGGGGGCAACAGACTAATGGGTGGTTGTGTGGGAGTGTGGGGGCAACAGGGGAAGTGTTTGTTGGGTGGGTGGGGACAACAGGGAAGGGGCTGGGTGTGTGGGTGGGGGCAACTGCGAAGGGGGTGGGTGTTTGGGGGCAACAGACAAGTGGGTGGGGTTTGTGAGAGTGTGGGGGCAACAGGGTAGGGGTAACAGGCAAGGGGGTGGGTGGGTGGGTGGGGGCTGCAGCGAAAGGCGTGGGTGGGCGGGTTGGGGCAACATGGATGGGGTTGGATGGTTGGGTGGGGTGGTTCAACAGGAAAGTTGGTGGGTGGGTGGGGGCAACATTGAAGGGGGTGGGTGGGTGGATAGGGGCAACAAGGAAGGTGGTGGGTGGGTGTGTTGACGCAACTATGAGGGTGGTGGGTGGTTGGGGGCAACAGGGAAAAGGGTGAGTGTGTGGGATGGGGCAACAGGCAAGGGGGTGTGTGGGTGCATTGGGGCAACAGGGAACGGGCTGGGTGTGTGGGTTGTGGCAACAAGGGAGGTTTGTGTGGGTGGTTGGGTGCAACAGGGAAGGGGGTGGGTGGGAGCAACAGAGAATGGGTTCAGGTGGGTGGGTTGGTGCAACAGGGAAGGGGGTGGGTGTGATGGTGTGGACAACAGGTAATGGGGTGTGTGCTGGCAGTAGGGATGGGTGCGGTTGGGTGGAGGCAACAGGGAAGGGAGTGTGTGGATGGGTGGTTGGGTGGGGGCAACAGGGAAGGGGACGGTTGTGTGGATGGGGACAACAGAGAAGGGGATGGGTCAGCTGGGGGAACATGGAAGGGGGTGCGTGGGTGGGGTGGGGCAACAGGGAAGGTGGTGGCTGGGTGGGTGGGGGCAACAGTTAAGGGGGTGGATTGGTGGGTGGGGGCAACAGGGAAGGGGGTGCGGGCAACAGGGAAGGGGGTGTTTGGGTGTGTGGGGGCAAGTGGGAAGCATGTGGATGGGGGCAACAGGGAAGGTGGTGGGTCTGCGGATGGGGTCAACAGGGTAGGATGTGTTTCTGTGGGTGGCGGCAACAGGGAAGGGGGTGGGTGTGTGGGTAGGGGCAACAGGGAAGTGGGTGCGTGGGGGCAACAGGGAAGGGTGTGGGTGGGGGCAACAGGGGAGTGAGTGGGTGGATGGGTTGGTGGGCCAACAGGAAAGGAGGAGTGTGAGAGTGTGGGGGCAACAGGGAATGCATTTGGTGTGTGTTTGGGGCAACAGGGAAGGGTTGGGTGGGATAGCGGGTGGGGTCAACAGGGAAAGTGGTGGGTGTGTGGGTAGGGGCAACAAGGAAGGTGGTGGGTGTGTGTGTTGGTGCAACAAGGAAGGAGGTGGGTGTGTGGGGGCAACAGGAAAGGGGTTGAGTGGGTGGGATGGGCAACAAGGTAGGTGGTGGGTGGGTGTGTTGGCGCAACAAGGAAGGAGGTGGGTGTGTGGGGGCAACAGGGAAGGGGGTGAGTGGGTGGGATGGGCCAATGGGGAAGGGGGAGTGTGCGTGGGTTGGGACAACATGGAAGGCAGTGGGTGGGTGGGGTGGGGCAAAATTGAAGGGGCTGTTTGGGTGGCATGGGGCAATAATGAACGAGATGGGTGGGTGGGTTAGAACAACAGGGGAGGTTTGTGTGGGTGGTTGGGGTCAACAGGGAAGGGGGTGGGTGGGAGCAACAGGGAATGGGGTAAGAGGGTGGGTGAGTGCAACAGGGAAGGGTGGGTTTGATGGTGGGGGCAACAGGGAAGGGGGTGTGTGGAGGCAATGGGATGGGTGTGGTTGGGTGGGGGCAACAGAGAAGGGGGTGGGTCTGTGGGTGTGGGCAACAGGGAAAGGGGTGGGTGGGAGTGTGGGGGCAACAGGGAAGGTCGTGGGGGCAACAGGGATGGGTGTTGGTGGGTGGCTGGGTGTCAACAGGGAAGTGGTGGATGGGAGCGTGGAGGCAACATGGAAGTGGGTGGGTGGGAGGGTGGGGGCAACAGTGAAGTGGGTGGGTGTGTGGATGGGGGCAACAGGGAAGTGGGTGGGTGGGAGGGTGGGGGGAACATGGAAGGGGGTGGGAAGATGGGATCAAGAGGAACAGGGGTGGGTAGGTGGCGGCAACTGGGAATTGGATGGGGAAAATATGGAAATGGGTGAGTTGGGGCAACAGGGAAGGGGATAGGTGGTTAGGTAAGGGCAACAGGGATGGGAGTGGGGGCTACAGGGAAGGAGCTGGGTGGGTGGGGTCAACAGAGAAGGGGGTGGGTCTGTGGGTGTGGGCAACAGGGAAGGGGTGGGTGGGTGTGTGGGGGCAACAGGGAAGGGGGTGGATGGGAGGGTGGGGGCAACATGGAAGGGGGTGGGGGGGTGGGTGGCGGCAATAGGGAAGTGGTTGGGTGGGAGGGTGGGGGCAACATGGAAGGGGGTGGGTGGGTGGGTGGGGCAACAGGTAAGTGGGTGGGTGGGCGGGTGGAGGCAGCATGGAAGGGGGTGCGTGGGTGGGGTCAAAGGGGAAAGTGGGGTGTCTGTGTGGGGTCAACAGGGACGGTGTTGTGTGGGTGGGTGGGGGCAACAGAGCAGGTGGTGGTTGGGTGGGTGGGGGGAACAGGGAAGGGTGTGGGTGGTTGCAACAGGGAGGTTGGCTGTGTGATGGCACAGGTAAGGAGGGTGGGTTGGGGCAACAGGGAAGTGGGAGGCTGGGGGCAACAGGGAAGGGGGTGGGTGGGAGGTTGGGGGCAATAAGGAAGGGAATGGGTGGATGGGTGGGTTGAGCAACAGGGAAGGTGGTGGTTGGGTGGGTGTGGGCAACTGGGCGGTAGAGTGTGTTGGGATAACAGGATAGTGGGGGTAGTTGGGTGCAACAGGGAAGGGGGTTGGTGGTTGGGGGTAACAGGAAAGGGAGTGGGTTCATGGTTGGGGGCAACAGGAAAGGGAGTGGGTGGATGGGTTTGTGGGGGCAAGAGAGAAGGGAGTGGGTGTGATGGACCGTGGGGTCAACAGGGAATGGGTTGCGCGCAACAGGGAAGTGGTTTGGTGGGTGGGAGGGGGCAAAAGAGAAGGTGGTGGATCTGTGGGTGGTGGCAACAGGGAAGGGCTGGGTCCATGGGTGGGGGCAATAGTGAAGGGGTAGCTCCATAGGTGGGGTCAACAGGGAAGGTGGTGGGGGAAACAGGGAAGGGGAGGGTCCGTGGGTGGGGGCAACAGGATAGTGGGGTTGGTTTGGTGCAACAGGGAAGTGGGTTGGTTGTTGGGGGTAACAGGAAAGGGGGTGGGTTCATGGTTGGGGGCAACAGGGAAGGGAGTGGGTGGATGGTTCGGTGTGGGCAAGAGGGAAGTGGGTGGGTGTGATGGAGGGTGGGATCAACAGGGAAGGGGGTGGGGGCAACAGGGAAGGGGTTGGGTGGGTGGGAGGGGGCAACAGAAAAGGTGGTGGATCCCTGGGTGGTGGCAACAGGGAAGGGGGTGGGTCCATGGCTGGAGGCAACAGGGAAGTGGTGGATGGGAGCATGGAGCCAACATGGAAGTGGGTGGGTGGGAGGGTGGGGGCAACAGGGAAGTGGGTGGGTGAGTGGATGGGGGCAACAGGGAAGAGGGTGGGTGGGAGGGTGGGGGTAACATTGAAGGGGGTGGGAAGATGGGATCAACAGGAACAGCGGTGGGTATGTGGCGGCAACTGGGAATTGGAAGGGGAAAACATGGAAATAGGTGAGTTGGGGCAACAGGGAAGGGGCTGGGTGGTTAGGTAAGGGCAACAGGGAAGGGAGTGGGGGCTACTGGGAAGGAGCTGGGTGGGTGGGGTCAACAGAGAAGGGGGTTTGTCTGTGGGTGTGGGCAACAGGGAAGGGGTGGGTGGGTATGTGGGGGGCAACAGGGATGGGTGCTGGTGCGTGGGTGGGTGTCAACAGGGAAGTGGTGGATGGGAGCGTGGAGGCAACATGGAAGTGGGTGGGTGAGTGGATGGGGGCAACAGGGAAGTGTGTGGGTGGGAGGGTGTGGGGAACATCGAACAGGGTGGGAAGATGGGATCAACAGGAACAGGGGTGGGTAGGTGACAGCAACTGGGAATTGGATGGGGAAAACATGGAAATGGGTGAGTTGGGGCAACAGGGAAGGGGAAGAGTGGTTAGGTAAGGGCAACAGGGAAGGGAAAAGCTGGATGGGTGGGGAAAACAGAGAAGGGGGAGGGTATGTGGTTGTGGGCGACAGGGAAGGGGTGGGTGGGTGTGTGGGGGCAACAGGGAAGGTGTTGGCGCAACAGGGAAGGGCATTGGAGGGTGGGCGGGAAACAACAGGGAAGGGGGTGGATGGGAGGGTGGGGGCAACATGGAAGTGGGTGGGTGGGTGTGTGTGGGCAACAGGGATGTCGTTGGGAGGGAGGGTGGGGGCAACATGGAAGGGGGGTGTGAGGGTGGGTGGTGGCAACAGGTAAGTGGGTGGGTGGGCGGGTGGGGGCAGCATGGTAGGGGGTGCGTGTGTGGGGTCAAAGGGAAAAGTGGGGTGTCTGTGTGGGGTCAACAGGAACGGGGTTGTGTGGGTGGGTGGGGGCAACAGGGCAGGTGGTGGTTGGGTGGGTGGGGGCAACAGGGAAGGGTGTGGGTGGTTGCAACAGGGAGGTTGGCTGTGTGATGGCACAGGTAAGGAGGGTGGGTTGGGGCAACAGGGAAGTGGGAGGCTGGGGGCAACAGGGAAGGGGGTGGGTGGGTGGTTGGGGGCAATAAGGAAGGGAATGAGTGGATGGGTGGGTGGCGCAACAGGGAAGGTGGTGGTTGGGTGGGTGGGGGCAACAGGGCGGTAGAGTGTGTTGGGACAACAGGATAGTGGGGGTGGTTGGGTGCAACAGGGAAGGGGGGTTGGTGGTTGGGGGTAACAGATGAGGGGGTGGGTTCATGGTTGGGGGCAACAGGGAAGGGAGTGGGTGGATGGGTTTGTGGGGGCAAGAGAGAAGGGAGTGGGTGTGATGGACCGTGGGGTCAACAGGGAAGGGGGTGCGGGCAACAGGGAAGTGGTTTGGTGGGTGGGAGGGGGCAAAAGAGAAGGTGGTGGATCTGTGGGTGGTGGCAACATGGAAGGGGTGGGTCCATGCGTCGGGGCAACAGTGAAGGGGTAGGTCCATGGGTGGGGGCAACAGGGAAGGTGGTGGGGGAAACAGGGAAGGGGTGGGTCCGTGGGTGGGGGCAACAGGATAGTGGGGGTGGTTGGGTGCAACAGGGAAGGGGGTTGGTTGTTGGGGGTAACAGGAAAGGGGGTGGTTTCATGGTTGGGGGCAACAGGGGAGGGAGTGGGTGGATGGTTCGGTGTGGGCAAGAGTGAAGTGGGTGGGTGGGATGGAGGGTGGGGTCAACATGGAAGGGGGTGCGGGCAACAGGGAAGGGGTTGGGTGGTTGGGAGGGGGCAACAGAGAAGGTGGTGGATCCGTGGGTGGTGGCAACAGGGAAGGGGGTGGGTCCATGGCTGGAGGCAACAGGGAAGTGGTGGATGGGAGCATGGAGGCAACATGGAAGTGGGTGGGTGGGAGGGTGGGGGCAACAGGGAAGTGGGTGGGTGAGTGGATGGGGGCAACATGAAAGTGGGTGGGTGGGAGGGTGGGGGGAACATGGAAGGGGGTGGGAAGATGGGATCAACAGGAACGGGGTTGGGTAGGTGGCGGCAACTGGGAATTGGAAGGGGAAAACATGGAAATGGGTGAGTTGGGGCAACAGGGATGGGCGTGGGTGGATAGGTAAGGGCAACAGGGAAGGGAGTGGGGGCTACTGGGAAGGAGCTGGGTAGGTGGGGTCAACAGAGAAGGGGGTTTGTCTGTGGGAGTGGGCAACAGGGAAGGGGTGGGTGGGTGTGTGGGGGCAACAGGGATGGGTGTTGGTGCGTGGGTGGGTGTCAACAGGGAAGTGGTGGATGGGAGCGTGGAGGCAACATGGAAGTGGGTGGGTGGGAGGGTGGGGGCAGCAGGGAAGTGGGTGGGTGAGTGGATGGGGGCAACAGGGAAGTGGGTGGGTGGGAGGTTGGGGGGAACATGGATGGGGGTGGGAAGATGGGATCAACAGGAACAGCGGTGGGTATGTTGCGGCAAATGGGAATTGGATGGGGAAAACATGGAAATGGGTGAGTTGGGGCAACAGCGAAGGGGAAGGGTGGTTAGGTAAGGGCAACAGGGAAGGGAAGGAGATGGGTGGGTGGGGTCAACAGAGAAGGGGGTGGGTCTGTGGGTGTGGGCAACAGGGAATGGGTGGGTGGGTGTGTGGGGGCAACAGGGAAGGTGGTGGGGGCAACAGGGAAGGGCATTGGTTGGTGGGTGTGAGGCAACAGGGAAGGGGGTGGATGGGAGGGTGGGGGCAACATGGAAGAGGGTGCGTGGGTGGGTGGGGGCAACAGGGAATTGGGTGGTTGAGAGGGTGTGGGCAACATGGAAGGGGGTGGGTGGGTGGGTGGGGGCAAAAGGTAAGTGGGTGGGTGGGCGGGTGTGGGCAGCATGGTAGGGGGTGCGTGTGTGGGGTCAAAGGGGAAAGTGGGGTGTCTGTGTGGGGTCAACACGGACGGGGTTGTGTGGGTGGGTGGGGGCAACAGGGCAGGTAGTGGTTGGGTGGGTGGGGGCAACAGGGAGGTTGGCTGTGTGATGGCACAGGTAAGGAGGGTGGGTTGGGGCAACAGGGAAGTGGGAGGCTGGGGGCAACAGGGAAGGGGGTGGGCGGGTGGTTGGGGGCAATAAGGAAGGGAATGGGTGGATGGGTGGGTGGAGCAACAGGAAAGGTGGTGGTTGGGTGGGTGGGGGCAACAGGGCGGTAGAGTGCGTTGGGACAACTGGATAGTGGGGGTGGTTGGGTGCAACAGGGAAGGGGTTTGGTGGTTGGGGGGTAACAGGAAAGGGGTGGGTTCATGGTTGGGGGCAACAGGGAAGGGAGTGGGTGGATGGGTTTGTGGGGGCAAGAGAGAAGGGAGTGGGTGTGATGGACCATGGGGTCAACAGGGAAGGGGGTGCGGGCAACAGGGAAGTGGTTTGGTTGGTGGGAGGGGGCAAAAGAGAAGGTGGTGGATCTGTGGGTGGTGGCAACAGGGAAGGGGTGGTTCCATGGGTGGGGGAAACAGTGAAGGGATTAGGTCCATGGGTGGGGGCAACTGGGAAGGTGGTGGGGGCAACAGGGAAGGGGTGGGTCCGTGGGTGGGGGCAACAGGATAGTGGGGGTGGTTGGGTGCAACAGGGAAGGGGGTGAGTTGTTGGGGGTAACAGGAAAGGGGGTGGGTTCATGGTTGAGGGCAACAGGGAAGGGAGTGGGTGGATGGTTCGGTCTGGGCAAGAGGGAAGCTGGTGGGTGGGATGGAGGGTGGGGTCAACAGGGAAGGGGGTGGGGGCAACAGGGAAGGGGTGGGGTGGGTGGGAGGGGACAACAGAGAAGGTGGTGGATCCATGGGTGGTGGCAACAGGGAAGGGGGTGGGTCCATGGCTGGAGGGAACAGGGAAGTGGTGGATGGGAGCATGGAGACAACATGGAAGTGGGTGGGTGGGAGGGTGGGGGCAACAGGGAAGTGGGTGGGTGAGTGGATGGGGGCAACATGAAAGTGGGTGGGTGGGAGGGTGGGGGGAACATGGAAGGGGGTGGGAAGATGGGATCAACAGGAACAGTGGTGGGTAGGTGGGGGCAACTGGGAATTGGAAGGGGAAAACATGGAAATGGGTGAGTTGGGGCAACAGGGAAGGGGGTGGGTGGTTAGGTAAGGGGAACAGGGAATGGAGTGGGGGCTACTGGGAAGGAGCTGGGTGGGTGGGGTCAACAGAGAAGGGGGTTTGTCTGTGGGTGTGGGCAACAGGGAAGGGGTGGGTGGGTGTGTGGGGGCAACAGGGATGGGTGTTGGTGCGTGGGTGGGTGTCAACAGGGAAGTGGTGGATGGGAGCGTGGAGGCAACATGGAAGTGGGTGGGTGGGAGGGTGGGGGCAACAGGGAAGTGGGTGGGTGAGTGGATGGGGGCAACAGGGAAGTGGGTGGGTGGGAGAGTGGGGGGAACATGGAAGGTGGTGGGAAGATGGGATCAACAGGAACAGGGGTGGGTAGTTGGCGGCAACTGGGAATTGGATGGGGAAAACATGGAAATGGGTGAGTTGGGGCAACAGGGAAGGGGAAGGGTGGTTATGTAAGGGCAACAGGGAATGGAAGGAGCTGGGTGGGTGGGGTCAACAGAGAAGGGGGTGGATCTGTGGGTGTGGGCAACAGGGAAGGGGTGTGTGGGTGTGTGGGGGCAACAGGGAAGGTGGTGGGGGCAACAGGGAAGGGCATTGGTGGGTGGGCGGGAGTCAACAGGGAAGGGGGTGGATGGGAGGGTGGGGGCAACATGGAAGTGGGTGGGTGGGTGGGTGGGATCAACAGGGAATTGGGTGGGTGAGAGGGTGGGGGCAACAAGGAAGGGGGTGGGTGGGTGTGTGGGGGCAACAGGGATGTGGTTGGATGGGAGGATGGGGGCAACATGGAAGGGGGTGGGTGGGTGGGGGCAACAGGAAAGTGGGTGAGTGGGCGGGAGGGGGCAGCATGGTAGGGGGTGCGTGTGTGGGGTCAAAGGGGAAAGTGGGGTGTCTGTGTGGGGTCAACAGGGACGGTGTTGTGTGGGTGGGTGGGGGCAACAGAGCAGGTGGTGGTTGGGTGGGTCGGGGGAACAGGGAAGGGTGTGGATGGTTGCAACAGGGAGGTTGGCTGTGTGATGGCACAGGTAAGGAGGGTGGGTTGGGGCAACATGGAAGTGGGAGGCTGGGGGCAACAGGAGAGGGGGTGGGTGGGAGGTTGGGGGCAATAAGGAAGGGAATGGGTGGATGGGTGTGTTGAGCAACAGGGAAGGTGGTGGTTGGGTGGGTGGGGGCAACTGGGCGGTAGAGTGTGTTGGGATAACAGGATAGTGGGGGTGGTTGGGTGCAACAGGGAAGGGGGTTGGTGGTTGGCGGTAACAGGAAAGGGAGTGGGTTCATGGTTGGGGGCAACAGGGAAGGGAGTGCGTGGATGGGTTTGTGGGGGCAAGAGAGGAGGGAGTGGGTGTGATGGACCGTGGGGTCAACAGGGAAGGGGGTGCGGGCAACAGGGAAGTGGTTTGGTGGGTGGGAGGGGGCAAAAGAGAAGGTGGTGGATCTGTGGGTGGTGGCAACAGGGAAGGGGTGGGTCCATGGGTCGGGGCAACAGTGAAGGGGTCGGTCCATGGGTGGGGGCAACAGGGAAGGTGGTGGGGGAAACAGGGAAGGGGTGGGTACGTGGGTGGGGGCAACAGGATAGTGGTGGTGGTTGGGTGCACAGGGAAGGGGGTTGGTTGTTGGGGGTAACAGGAAAGGGTGTGGGTTCATGGTTGGGGGCAGCAGGGAAGGGAGTGGGTGGATGGTGTGGTGTGGGCAAGAGTGAAGCGGATGGGTGGGATGGAGGGTGGGGTCAACAGGGAAGGGAGTGCGGGCAACAGGGAAGGGGTTGGGTGGTTGGGAGGGGGCAACAGAGAAGGTGGTGGATCCGTGGGTGGTGGCAACAGGGAAGGGGGTGGGTCCATGGCTGGAGGCAACAGGGAAGTGGTGGATGGGAGCATGGAGGCAACATGGAAGTGGGTGGGTGGGAGGGTGGGGGCAACAGGGAAGTGGGTGGGTGAGTGGATGGGGGCAACATGAAAGTGGGTGGGTGGGAGGGTGGGGGAACATGGAAGGGGGTGGGAAGATGGGATCAACAGGAACAGGGGTGGGTAGGTGGCGGCAACTGGGAATTGGAAGGGGAAAACATGGAAATGGGTGAGTTGGGGCAACAGGGATGGGGGTGGGTGGTTAGGTAAGGGCAACAGGGAAGGGAGTGGGGGCTACTGGGAAGGAGCTGGGTGGGTGGGGTCAACAGAGAAGGGGGTTTGTCTGTGGGAGTGGGCAACAGGGAAGGGGTGGGTGGGTGTGTGGTGGTAACAGGGATGGTGTGTTGGTGCGTGGGTGGGTGTCAACAGGGAAGTGGTGGATGGGAGCATGGAGGCAACATGGAAGTGCATGGGTGGGAGGGTGGGGGGCAACAGGGAAGTGGGTGGGTGAGTGAATGGGGGCAACAGGGAAGTGGTGGATGGGAGCATGGAGGCAACATGGAAGTGGGTGGGTGGGAGGGTGGGGGCAACAGGGAAGTGGGTGGGTGAGTGGATGGGGGCAACAGGGAAGTGGGTGGGTGGGAGGGTGGGGGTAACATTGAAGGCGGTGGGAAGATGGTATCAACAGGAACAGCGGTGGGTATGTGGTGGCAACTGGGAATTGGAAGGGGAAAACATGGAAATGGGTGAGTTGGGGCAATAGGGAAGGAGCTGGGTGGTTAGGTAAGGGCAACAGGGAAGGGAGTGGGGGATACTGGGAAGGAGCTGGGTGGGTGGGGTCAACAGAGAAGGGGGTTTGTCTGTGGGTGTGGGCAACAGGGAAGGGGTGGGTGGGTATGTGGGGGCAACAGGGATGGGTGCTGGTGCGTGGGTGGGTGTCAACAGGGAATTGGTGGATGGGAGCGTGGAGGCAACATGGAAGTGGGTGGGTGGGATGGTGGACCAACAGGGAAGTGGGTGGGTGTGTGGATGGGGGCAACAGGGAAGTGGGTGGGTGGGAGGGTGTGGGGAACATCGAACGGGGTGGGAAGATGGGATCAACAGGAACAGGGGTGGGTAGGTGACGGCAACTGGGAATTGGATGGGGAAAACATGGAAATGGGTGATTTGGGGCAACAGGGAAGGGGAAGAGTGGTTAGGTAAGGGCAACAGGGAAGGGAAGGAGCTGGATGGGTGGGGAAAACAGAGAAGGGGGTGGGTATGTGGGTGTGGGCAACAGGGAAGGGGTGGGTGGGTGTGTGGGGGCAACAGGGAAGGTGTTGGCGCAACAGGGAAGGGCATTGGTGGGTGGGCGGGAAACAACAGGGAAGGGGGTGGATGGGAGGGTGGGGGCAACATGGAAGTGGGTGGGTGGGTGTGTGG
The DNA here is from genome assembly GCA_026770705.1 of Isurus oxyrinchus. Taxonomy (NCBI): domain Eukaryota; kingdom Metazoa; phylum Chordata; class Chondrichthyes; order Lamniformes; family Lamnidae; genus Isurus; species Isurus oxyrinchus. The sequence goes on from JANJGN010001509.1 coordinate 75,653, forward strand.
GGTCAACAGGGATGTGGTTGGGTGGGAGGGTGGGGGCAACATGGAAGGGGGTGGGTGGCTGGGTGGTGGCAACAGGTAAGTGGGTGGGTGGGCGTGTGGGGGCAGCATGGTAGGGGGTGCGTGTGTGGGGTCAAAGGGAAAAGTGGGGTGTCTGTGTGGGGTCAACAGGAACGGGGTTGTGTGGGTGGGTGGGGGCAACAGGGCAGGTGGTGGTTGTGTGGGTGGGGGCAACAGGGAAGGGTGTGGGTGGTTGCAACAGGGAGGTTGGCTGTGTGATGGCACAGGTAAGGAGGGTGGGTTGGGGCAACAGGGAAGTGGGAGGCTGGGGGCAACAGGGAAGTGGGTGGGTGGGTGGTTGGGGGCAATAAGGAAGGGAATGAGTGGATGGGTGGGTGGAGCAACAGGGAAGGTGGTGGTTGGGTGGGTGGGGGCACAGGGCGGTAGAGTGTGTTGGGACAACAGGATAGTGGGGGTGGTTGGGTGCAACAGGGAAGGGGTTTGGTGGTTGTGGGTAACAGGAAAGGGGGTGGGTTCATGGTTGGGGGCAACAGGGAAGGGAGTGGGTGGATGGGTTTGTGGGGGCAAGAGAGAAGGGAGTGGGTGTGATGGACCGTGGGATCAACAGGGAAGGGGGTGCGGGCAACAGGGAAGTGGTTTGGTGGGTGGGAGGGGGCAAAAGAGAAGGTGGTGGATCTGTGGGTGGTGGCAACAGGGAAGGGGTGGGTCCATGGGTCGGGTCAACAGTGAAGGGGTAGGTCCATGGGTGGGGGCAACAGGGAAGGTGCTGGGTGAAACAGGGAATCGGTGGGTCCGTGGGTGGGGGCAACAGGATAGTTGGGGTGGTTGGGTGCAACAGGGAAGGGGGTTGGTTGTTGGGGGGTAACAGGAAAGGGGGTGGGTTCATGGTTGGGGGCAAAAGGGAAGGGAGTGGGTGGATGGTTCGGTGTGGGCTAGAGTGAAGCGGGTGGGTGGGATGGAGGGTGGGGTCAACAGGGAAGGGGGTGCGGGCAACAGGGAAGGGGTTGGGTGGTTGGGAGGGGGCAACAGAGAAGGTGGTGGATCCGTGGGAGGTGGCAACAGGGAAGGGGGTGGGTCCATGGCTGGAGGCAACAGGGAAGTGGTGGATGGGAGCATGGAGGCAACATGGAAGTGGGTGGGTGGGAGGGTGGGGGCAACAGGGAAGTGGGTGGGTGAGTGGATGGGGGCAACATGAAAGTGGGTGGGTGGGAGGGTGGGGGGAACATGGAAGGGGGTGGGAAGATGGGATCAACAGGAACAGGGGTGGGTAGGTGGCGGCAACTGGGAATTGGAAGGGGAAAACATGGAAATGGGTGAGTTGGGGCAACAGGAATGGGGGTGGGTGGTTAGGTAAGGGCAACAGGGAAGGGTGTGGGGGCTACTGGGAAGGAGCTGTGTGGGTGGGGTCAACAGAGAAGGGGATTTGTCTGTGGGTGTGGGCAACAGGGAAGGGGTGGGTGGGTGTGTGGGGGCAACAGGGATGGGTGTTGGTGCGTGGGTGGGTGTCAACAGGGAAGTGGTGGATGGGAGCGTGGAGGCAAAATGGAAGTGGGTGGGTGGGAGGGTGGGGGCAACACGGAAGTGGTTGGGTGAGTGGATGGGGGCAACAGGGAAGTGGGTGGGTGGGAGGGTGGGGGGAACATGGATGGGGGTGGGAAGATGGGATCAACAGGAACAGGGGAGGGTAGGTGGCGGCAACTGGGAATTGGATGGGGAAAACATGGAAATGGGTGAGTTGGGGCAACAGGGAAGGGGAAGGGTGGTTAGGTACGGGCAACAGGGAAGGGAAGGAGCTGGGTGGGTGGAGTCAACAGAGAAGAGGGTGGGTCTGTGGGTGTGGGCAACAGGGAAGGGGTGTGTGGGTGTGTGAGGGCAACAGGGAAGGTGGTGGGGGCAACAGGGAAGGGCATTGGTGGGTGGGCGGGATTCAACAGGGAAGGGGGTGGATGGGAGTGTGGGGGCAACATGGAAGTGGGTGGGTAGGTGGGTGGGGGCAACAGGGAATTGGGTGGTTGAGAGGGTGGGGGCAACATGGAAGGGGGTGGGTGGGTGGGGGCAACATGGTTGTGGTTGGGTGGGAGGGTGGGGGCATCATGGAAGGGGGTGGGTGGGTGCGTGGGGGCAACAGGTAAGTGGGTGGGTGGGCGGGTGGGGGCAGCATGGTAGGGGGTGCGTGTGTGGGGTCAAAGGGGAAAGTGGGGTGTCTGTGTGGGGCCAACAGGGACGGGGTTGTGTGGGTGGGTGGGGTCAACAGGGCAGGTGGTGGTTGGGAGGGTGGGGGCAACAGGGAAGGGTGTGGGTGGTTGCAACAGGGAGGTTGCTGTGTGATGGCACATGTAAGGAGGGTGGGTTGGGGCAACAGGGAAGTGGGAGGCTGGGGGCAACAGGGAAGGGGGTGGTTGGGTGGTTGGGGGCAATAAGGAAGGGAATGGGTGGATGGGTGGGTGGAGCAAGAGGGAAGGTGGTGTTTGGGTGGGTGGGGCCAACAGGGCAGTAGAGTGTGTTGGGACAACAGGATAGTGGGGGTGGTTGGGTGCAACAGGGAAGGGGGTTGGTGGTTGGGGGTAACAGGAAAGGGGGTGGGTTCATGGTTGGGGGCAACAGGGAAGGGAGTGGGTGAATGGGTTTGTGGGGGCAAGAGAGAAGGGAGTGGGTGTGCTGGAGCGTGGGGTCAACAGGGAAGGGGGTGCGGGCAACAGGGAAGTGGTTTGGTGGGTGTGAGGGGGCAAAAGAGAAGGTGGTGGATCTGTGGGTGGTGGCAACAGGGAAGGGGTGGGTCCATGGGTCGGGGCAACAGTGAAGGGGTAGGTCCATGGGTGGGGGCAACAGGGAAGGTGCTGGGTGAAACAGGGAATGGGTGGGTCCGTGGGTGGGGGTAACAGGATAGTTGGGGTGGTTGGGTGCAACAGGGAAGGGGGTTGGTTGTTGGGGGTAACAGGAAAGGGGGTGGGTTCATGGTTGGGGGCAAAAGGGAAGGGAGTGGGTGGATGGTTCGGTGTGGGCTAGAGTGAAGCGGGTGGGTGGGATGGAGGGTGGGGTCAACAGGGAAGGGGGTGCGGGCAACAGGGAAGGGGTTGGGTGGTTGGGAGGGGGCAACAGAGAAGGTGGTGTATCCGTGGGTGGTGGCAACAGGGAAGGGGGTGGGTCCATGGCTGGAGGCAACAGGGAAGTGGTGGATGGGAGCATGGAGGCAACATGGAAGTGGGTGGGTGGGAGGGTGGGGGCAACAGGGAAGTGGGTGGGTGAGTGGATGGGGGCAACATGAAAGTGGGTGGGTGGGAGGGTGGGGGGAACATGGAAGGGGGTGGGAAGATGGGATCAACAGGAACAGGGGTGGGTAGGTGGCGGCAACTGGGAATTGGAAGGGGAAAACATGGAAATGGGTGAGTTGGGGCAACAGGAATGGGGGTGGGTGGTTAGGTAAGGGCAACAGGGAAGGGTGTGGGGGCTACTTTGAAGGAGCTGTGTGGGTGGGGTCAACAGAGAAGGGGATTTGTCTGTGGGTGTGGGCAACAGGGAAGGGGTGGGTGGGTGTGTGGGGGCAACAGGGATGGGTGTTGGTGCGTGGGTGGGTGTCAACAGGGAAGTGGTGGATGGGAGCGTGGAGGCAAAATGGAAGTGGGTGGGTGGGAGGGTGGGGGCAACAGGGAAGTGGTTGGGTGAGTGGATGGGGGCAACAGGGAAGTGGGTGGGTGGGAGGGTGGGGGGAACATGGATGGGGGTGGGAAGATGGGATCAACAGGAACAGGGGAGGGTAGGTGGCGGCAACTGGGAATTGGATGGGGAAAACATGGAAATGGGTGAGTTGGGGCAACAGGGAAGGGGAAGGGTGGTTAGGTATGGGCAACAGGGAAGGGAAGGAGCTGGGTGGGTGGAGTCAACAGAGAAGGGGGTGGGTCTGTGGGTGTGGGCAACAGGGAAGGGGTGTGTGGGTGTGTGAGGGCAACAGGGAAGGTGGTGGGGGCAAAAGGGAAGGGCATTGGTGGGTGGGCGGGATTCAACAGGGAAGGGGGTGGATGGGAGGGTGGGGGCAACATGGAAGTGGGTGGGTAGGTGGGTGGGGGCAACAGGGAATTGGGTGGGTGAGAGGGTGGGGGCAACATGAAAGGGGGTGGGTGGGTGGGGGCAACATGGTTGTGGTTGGGTGGGAGGGTGGGGGCATCATGGAAGGGGGTGGGTGGGTGCGTGGGGGCAACAGGTAAGTGGGTGGGTGGGAGTGTGGGGGCAGCATGGTAGGGGGTGCGTGTGTGGGGTCAAAGGGGAAAGTGGGGTGTCTGTGTGGGGCCAACAGGGACGGGGTTGTGTGGGTGGGTGGGGTAAACAGGGCAGGTGGTGGTTGGGAGGGTGGGGGCAACAGGGAAGGGTGTGGGTGGTTGCAACAGGGAGGTTGGCTGTGTGATGGCACATGTAAGGAGGGTGGGTTGGGGCAACAGGGAAGTGGGAGGCTGGGGGCAACAGGGAAGGGGGTGGGTGGGTGGTTGGGGGCAATAAGGAAGGGAATGGGTGGATGGGTGGGTGGAGCAAGAGGGAAGGTGGTGTTTGGGTGGGTGGGGCCAACAGGGCAGTAGAGTGTGTTGGGACAACAGGATAGTGGGGGTGGTTGGGTGCAACAGGGAAGGGGGTTGGTGGTTGGGGGTAACAGGAAAGGGGGTGGGTTCATGGTTGGGGGCAACAGGGAAGGGAGTGGGTGAATGGGTTTGTGGGGGCAAGAGAGAAGGGAGTGGGTGTGCTGGAGCGTGGGGTCAACAGGGAAGGGGGTGCGGGCAACAGGGAAGTGGTTTGGTGGGTGTGAGGGGGCAAAAGAGAAGGTGGTGGATCTGTGGGTGGTGGCAACAGGGAAGGGGTGGGTCCATGGGTGGGGGCAACAGTGAAGGGGTAGGTCCATGGGTGGGGGCAACAGGGAAGGTGTGGGGGCAACAGGGAAGGGGTGGGTCCGTGGGTGGGGGCAACAGGATAGTGGGGGTGGTTGGGTGCAACAGGGAAGGGGGTTGGTTGTTGGGGGTAACAGGAAAGGGGGTGGGATCATGGTTGGGAGCAACAGGGAAGGGAGTGGGTGGATGGTTCGGTGTGGGCAAGAGGGAAGCGGGTGGGTGGGATGGAGGGTGGGGTCAACAGGGAAGGGGGTGCGGGCAACAGGGAAGGGGTTGGGTGGGTGGGTGGGGGCAACAGAGAAGGTGGTGGATCCGTGGGTGTTGGCAACAGGGAAGGGGGTGCGTCCATGGCTGGAGGCAACAGGGAAGTGGTGGATGGGAGCATGGAGGCAACATGGAAGTGGGTGGGTGGGAGGGTGGGGGCAACAGGGAAGTGGGTGGGTGAGTGGATGTGGGCAACAGGGAAGTGGGAGGGTGGGAGGGTGGGGGCAACAGGGAAGTGGGTGGGTGAGTGGATGGGGGCAACAGGGAAGTGGGTGGGTGGGAGGGTGGGGGGAACATGTAAGGGGTTGGGAAGATGGGATCAACAGGAACAGTGGTGGGTAGGTGACGGCAACTGGGAATTGGATGGGGAAAACATATAAATGGGTGAGTTGGGGCAACAGGGAAGGGGAAGGGTGGTTAGGTAAGGGCAACAGGGAAGGGAAGGAGCTGGGTGGGTGGGGTCAAGAGAGAAGGGGGTGGGTCTGTGGGTGTGGGCAACAGGGAAGTGGTGGGTGTGTGTGTGGGGGCAACAGGGAAGGTGGTGGGGGCAACAGTGAAGGGCATTGGTGGGTGGTCGGGAGTCAACAGGGAAGGGTGTGGATGGGAGGGTGGGGGCAACATGGAAGTGGGTGGGTGGGTGGGTGGGGGCAACAGGGAATTGGGTGGGTGAGAGGGTGGGGGCAACATGGAAGGCGGTGGGTGGGTGTGTGGCGGCAACAGGGATGTGGTTGGGTGGGAGGGTGGGGGCAACATGGAAGGGGGTGGGTGGGTGGTTGGTGGCAACAGGTAAGTGGGTTGGTGGGCGGGTGGGGGCAGCATGGTAGGGGGTGCGTGTGTGGGGTCAAAGGGGAAAGTGGGGTGTCTGTGTGGGGTCAGCAGGGACGGTGTTGTGTGGGTGTGTGGGGGCAACAGGGCAGGTGGTGGTTGGGTGGGTGGGGGCAACAGGGAAGGGTGTGGGTGGTTGCAACAGGGAGGTTGGCTGTGTGATGGCACAGTTAAGGAGGGTGGGTGGGGGCAACAGGGAAGTGGGAGGCTGGGGGCTACAGGGAAGGGGGTGGGTCCATGGCTGGAGGCAACAGGGAAGTGGTGGATGGGAGCATGGAGGCAACATGCAAGTGGGTGGGTGGGAGGCTGGGGGCAACAGGGAAGTGGGTGGGTGAGTGGATGGGGGCAACATGAAAGTGGGTGGGTGGGAGGGTGGGGGGAACATGGAAGGGGGTGGGAAGATGGGATCAACAGGAACAGGGGTGGGTAGGTGGCGGCAACTGGGAATTGGAAGGGGAAAACATGGAAATGGGTGAGTTGGGGCAACAGGGAAGGGGGTACGTGGTTAGGTAAGGGCAACAGGGCATGTGGTGGTTGGGTAGGTGGGGGCAACAGGGAAGGGTGTGGGTGGTTGCAACAGGGAGGTTGGCTGTGTGATGGCACAGGCAAGGAGGGTGGGTTGGGGCAACAGGGAAGTGGGAGGCTGGGGGCAACAGGGAAAGGGGTGGGTAGGTGGTTGGGGGCAATATAGGAAGGGAATGGGTGGGTGGGTGGGTGGAGCAACAGGGAAGGTGGTGGTTGGGTGGGTGGGTGCAACAGGGCGGTAGCGTGTGTTGGGACAACAGGATAGTGGGGGTGGTTGGGTGCAACAGGGAAGGGGGTTGGTGGTTGGGGGTAACAGAAAAGGGGGTGGGTTCATGGTTGGGGGCAACAGGGAAGGGAGAGGGTGGATGGGTTTGTGGGGGCAAGAGAGAAGGGAGTGGGTGTGATGGACCGTTGGGTCTACAGGGAAGGGGGAGCGGGCAACAGGGAAGTGGTTTGGTGGGTGTGAGGGGGCAAAAGAAAAGGTGGTGGATCTGTGGGTGGTGGCAACAGGGAAGGGGTGGGTCCATGGGTGGGGGCAACAGTGAAGGGATAGGTCCATGGGTGGGGGCAACAGGGAAGGTGGTGGGGGAAACAGGGAAGGGGTGGGTCCGTGGGTGGTGGCAACAGGATAGTGGGGGTGGTTGGGTGCAACAGGGAAGGGGGTTGGGTATTGGTGGTAACAGGAAGGGGGGTGGGTTCATGGTTGGGGGCAACAGGGAAGGGAGAGGGTGGATGGTTCGGTGTGGGCAAAAGGGAAGCGGGTGGGTGGGATGGAGTGTGGGGTCAACATGGAAGGGGTTGCGGGCAACAGGGAAGGGGTTGGGTGGGTGGGAGGAGGCAACAGAGAAGGTGGTGGATCCGTGGGTGGTGGCAACAGGGAAGGGGGTGGGTCCATGGCTGTAGGCAACAGGGAAGTGGTGGATGGGAGCATGGAGGCAACATAGAAGTGGGTGGGTGGGAGGGTGGGGGCAACAGGGAAGTGGGTGGGTGAGTTGATGGGGGCAACATGAAAGTGGGTGGGTGGGAGGGTGGGGAGAACATGGAAGGGGGTGGGAAGATGGGATCAACAGGAACAGGGGTTGGTAGGTGGCGGCAACTGGGAATTGGAAGGGGAAAACATGGAAATGGGTGCGTTGGGGCAACAGGGAAGGGGGTGGGTGTTAGGCAAGGGCAACAGGGAAGGGAGTGGGGGCAACAGGGAAGGAGCTGGGAGGGTGGGGTCAACAGAGAAGGGGGTTTGTCTGTGGGTGTGGGCAACAGGGAAGGGGTGGGTTGGTGTGTGGGGGCAACAGGGATGGGTGTTGGTGCGTGGGTGGGTGTCAACAGGGAAGTGGTGGATGGGAGCGTGGAGGCAACATGGCAGTGGGTGGGTGGGCGGGTGGGGGAAACAGGGAAGTGGGTGGGTGAGTGGATGGGGGAAACAGGGAAGGGGGTGGGTGGGTGGTTGGGGGCAATATAGGAAGGGAATGGGTGGATGGGTGGGTGGAGCAACAGGGAAGGTGGTGGTTGGGTGGGTGGGGGCAACAGGGCGGTAGAGTGTGTTGGGACAACAGGATAGTGGGGGTGGTTGGGTGCGACAGGGAAGGGGGTTGGTGGTTGGGGGTAACAGAAATGGGGGTGGGTTCATGGTTGGGGGCAACAGGGAAGGGAGTGGGTGGATGGGTTTGTGGGGGCAAGAGAGAAGGGAGTGGGTGTGATGGACCGTGGGGTCAACAGTGAAGGGGGTGCGGGCAAAAGGGAAATGGTTTGGTGGGTGTGAGGGGGCAAAAGAGAAGGTGGTGGATCTGTGGGTGGTGGAAACAGGTAAGGGGTGCGTCCATGGGTGGGGGCAACAGTGAAGGGGTAGGTCCATGAGTGGGGGCAACAGGGAAGGTGGTGGGGGAAACAGGGAAGGGGTGGGTCCGTGGGTGGGGGCAACAGGATAGTGGGGGTGGTTGGCTGCAACAGGGAAGGGGGTTGGTTGTTGGGGGTAACAGGAAGGGGGTGGGTTCATGGTTGGGGGCAACAGGGAAGGGAGTGGGTGGATGGTTTGGTGTGGGCAAGAGGGTAGCGGGTGGGTGGGATGGATGGTGGGGTCAACATGGAAGGGGTTGCGGGCAACAGTGAAGGGGTTGGGTGGGTGGGAGGGGGCAACAGAGAAGGTGGTGGATCCGTGGGTGGTGGCAACAGGGAAGGGGGTGGGTCCATGGCTGGAGGCAACAGGGAAGTGGTGGATGGGAGCATGGAGGCAACATGGATGTGGGTGGGTGGGAGGGTGGGGGCAACAGGGAAGTGGGTGGGTGAGTGGATGGGGGCAACATGAAAGTGGGTGGGTGGGAGGGTGGGGGGAACATGGAAGGGGGTGGGAAGATGGGATCAACAAAAACAGGGGTGGGTAGGTGGCGGCAACTGGGAATTGGAAGGGGAAAACATGGAAATGGGTGCATTGGGGCAACAGGGAAGGGGGTGGGTGTTAGGTAAGGGCAACAGGGAAGGGAGTGGGGGCTACAGGGAAGGAGCTGGGTGGGTGGGGTCAACAGAGAAGGGGGTTTGTCTGTGGGTGTGGGCAACAGGGAAGGGGTGGGTGGGTGTGTGGGGCCAACAGGGATGGGTGTTGTTGCGTGGGTGGGTGTCAACAGGGAAGTGGTGGATGGGAGCGTGGAGGCAACATTGAAGTGGGTGGGTGGGAGGGTGGGGGCAACAGGGAAGTGGGTGGGTGAGTGGATGGGGGCAACAGGGAAGTGGGTGGGTGGGAGGGTGGGGGGAACATGGAAGGGGGTGGGAAGATGGGATCAACAGGAACAGGGTTGGGTAGGTGGCGGCAACTGGGAATTGGAAGGGGAAAACATGGAAATGGGTGAGTTGGGGCAACAGGGAAGGGGGTGGGTGGTTAGGTAAGGGCAACAGGGAAGGGAGTGGGGGCTACTGGGAAGGAGCTGGGTGGGTGGGGTCAACAGAGAAGGGGGTTTGTCTGTGAGTGTGGGCAACAGGGAAGGGGTGGGTGGGTGTGTGGGGGCAACAGGGATGGGTGTTGGTGCGTGGGTGGGTGTCAACAGGGAAGTGGTGGATGGGAGCGTGGAGGCAACATTGAAGTGGGTGGGTGGGAGGGTGGGGGCAACAGGGAAGTGGGTGGGTGAGTGGATGGGGGCAACAGGGAAGTGGGTGGGTGGGAGGGTGGGGGGAACATGGAAGGGGGTGGTAAGATGGGATCAACAGGAACAGGGCTGGGTAGGTGGCGGCAACTGGGAATTGGAAGGGGAAAACATGGAAATGGGTGAGTTGGGGCAACAGGGAAGGGGGTGGGTGGTTAGGTAAGGACAACAGGGAAGGGAGTGGGGGCTACTGGGAAGGAGATGGGTGGGTGGGGTCAACAGAGAAGGGGGTTTGTCTGTGGGTGTGGGCAACAGGGAAGGGGTGGGTGGGTGTGTGGGGGCAACAGGGATGGGTGTTGGTGCGTGGGTGGGTGTCAACAGGGAAGTGGTGGATGGGAGCGTGGAGGCAACATGGAAGTGGGTGGGTGGGAGGGTGGGGGAAACAGGGAAGTGGGTGGGTGAGTGGATGGGGGCAACAGGGAAGTGTGTGGGTGGGAGGGTGGGAGGAACATGGAAGGGGGTGGGAAGATGGGATCAACAGGAACAGCGGTGGGTAGATGGCGGCAACTGGGAATTGCATGGGGAAAACATGGAAATGGGTGAGTTGGGGCAACAGGGAAGGGGAAGGGTGGTTAGGTAAGGGCAACAGGGAAGGGAAGGAGCTGGGTGGGTGGAGTCAACAGAGAAGGGGGTGGGTCTGTGGGGGTGGGCAACAGGGAAGGTGTGGGTGGGTGTGTGGGGGCAACAGGGAAGGTGGTGGGGGCAACAGGGAAGGGCATTTGTGGGTGGGCGGGAGTCAACAGTGAAGGGGGTGGATGGGAGTGTGGGGGCAACATGGAAGTGGGTGGCTGGGTGGGTGGGGGCAACAGGGAATTGGGTGGGTGAGAAGGTGGGGCCAAAATGGAAGGGGGTGGGTGGGTGGGTGGGGGCAACAGCGATGTGGTAGGGTGGGAGGGAGGGGGAAACATGGAAGGGGGTGGGTGGGTGGGTGGGGGCAACAGGTAAGTGGGTGGGTGGGCGGGTGGGGGCAGCATGGTAGGGGGTGCGTGTGTGTGGTCAAAGGGGAAAGTGGGGTGTCTGTGTGGGGTCAACAGGGACGGGGTTGTCTGGGTGGGTGGGGGCAACAGGGCAGGTGGTGGTTGGGTCGGTGGGTGCAACAGGGAAGGGTGTGGGTGGTTGCAACAGGGAGGTTGGCTGTGTGATGGCACAGGTAAGGAGGGTGGGTTGGGCAACAGGGAAGTGGGAGGCTGGGGGCAACAGGGAAGGGTGTGGGTGGGTGGTTGGGGGCAATAAGGAAGGGAATGAGTGGATGGGTGTGTGGAGCAACAGCGAAGGTGGTGGTTGGGTGGGTGGGGGCAACAGGGCGGTAGAGTGTGTTGGGACAACAGGATAGTGGGGGTGGTTGGGTGCAACAGGGAAGGGGGTTGGTGGTTGGGGGTAACAGGAAAGGGGGTGGGTTCATGTTTGGGGGCAACAGGGAAGGGAGTGGGTGAATGGGTTTGTTGGGGCAAGAGGGAAGCGGGTGCGGGCAACAGAGAAGTGGTTTGGTGGGTAGGTGGGGGCAAAAGAGAAGGTGGTGGATCTGAGGGTGGTGGCAACAGGGAAGGGGTGGGTCCATGGGTGGGGGCAACAGTGAAGGGGTAGGTCCAAGGGTGGCGGCAACAGGGAATGTGGTGGGGGCAACAGGGAAGGGGTGGGTCCGTGGGTGGGGGCAACAGGATAGTGAGGGTGGTTGGGTGCAACAGGGAATGGGGTTGGTTGTTGGGGGGTAACAAGAAAGGGGGTGGGTTCATGGTTGGGGGCAACAGGGAAGGGAGTGGGTGGATGGTTCAGTGTGGGCAAGAGGGAAGCGGGTGGGTGGGATGGAGTGTGGGGTCAACAGAGAAGGGGGTGCGGGCAACAGGGAAGTGGTTTGATAGGTGGGAGGGGGCAAAAGAGAAGGTGGTGGATCTGTGGGTGGTGGCAACAGGGGAGGGATGGGTCCATGGCTGGGGGTAACAGGGTAGGTGTGGGGGCAAAAAGGAAGGGGTGGGTCCGTGGGTGGGGGCAACAGGGAAGGGGGTGCGGGCAACAGGGAAGGGGTTGGGTGTGTGGGAGGGGGCAACAGAGAAGGTGGTGGATCCGTGGGTGGTGGCAACAGGGAAGGGGGTGGGTCCATGGCTGGAGGCAACAGGGAAGTGGTGGATGGGAGCATGGAGGCAACATGGAAGTGGGTGGGTGGGAGGGTGGGGGCAACAGGGAAGTGGGTGGGTGAGTGGATGGGGGCAACAGGGAAGTGGGAGGGTGGGAGGATGGGGGCAACAGGGAAGTGGGTGGGTGCGTGGATGGGGGCAACAGGGAAGTGGGTGGGTGGGAGGGTGGGGGAAACATGGAAGGGGGTGGGAAGATGGGATCAACAGGAACAGTGGTGGGTAGATGACGGCAACTGGGAATTGGATGGGGAAAACATGGAAATGGGTGAGTTGGGGCAACAGGGAAGGGGAAGGAGCTGGGTGGGTGGGGTCAACAGGGAAGGGGGTGGGTCTGTGGGTGTGGGCAACAGGGAAGGGTTGGGTGTGTGTCTGGGGGCAACAGGGAAGGTGGTGGGGGCAACAGTGAAGGGCATTGGTGGGTGGTCGGGAGTCAACAGGGAAGGGTGTGGATGGGAGGGTGGGGGCAACATGGAAGTGGGTGGGTGGGTGGGTGGGGGCAACAGGGAATTGGGTGGGTGAGAGGGTGGGGGCAACATGGAAGGGGGTGGGTGGGTGTGTGGTGGCAACAGGGATGTGGTTGGGTGGGAGGGTGGGGGCAACATGGAAGGGGGTGGGTGGGTGGGTGGTGGCAACAGGTAAGTGGTTGGGTGGGCGGGTGGGGGCAGCATGGTAGGGGGTGCGTGTGTGGGGTCAAAGGGGAAAGTGGGGTGTCTGTGTGGGGTCAACAGGGACGCGGTTGTGTGGGTGGGTGGGGGCAAAAGGGCAGGTGGTGGTTGGGTGGGTGGGGGCAACAGGGAAGGGTGTGGGTGGTTGCAACAGGGAGGTTGGCTGTGTGATGGCACAGGTAAGGAGGGTGGGTTGGGGCAACAGGGAAGTGGGAGGCTGGGGGCAACAGGGAAGGGGTTGGGTGGGTGGTTGGGGGCTATATAGGAAGGGAATGGCTGGATGGGTGGGTGGAGCAACAGGGAAGGTGGTGGTTGGGTGGGTGGGGGCAACAGGGTGGTAGAGTGTGTTGGGACAGCAGGATAGTTGGGGTGGTTGGGTGCAACAGGGAAGGGGGTTGGTGGTTGGGGGTAAACAGAAAAGGGGGTGGGTTCATGGTTGGGGGCAACAGGGAAGGGAGAGGGTGGATGGGTTTGTGGGGGCAAGAGAGAAGGGAGTGGGTGTGATGGACCGTGGGGTCAACAGGGAAGGGGGTGCAGGCAACAGGGAAGTGGTTTGGTGGGTGTGAGGGGGCAAAAGAGAAGGTGGTGGATCTGTGGGTGGTGGCAACAGGGAAGGGGTGGGTCCATGGGTGGGGGCAACAGTGAAGGGGTAGGTCCATGGGTGGGGGCAACAGGGAAGGTGGTGGGGGAAACAGGGAAGGGGTGGGTCCGTGGGTGGGGGCAACAGGATAGTGGGGGTGGTTGGGTGCAACAGGGAAGGGGGTTGGGTGTTGGGGGTAACAGGAAGGGGGGTGGGTTCATGTTTGAGGGCAACAGGGAAGGGTGAGGGTGGATGGTTCGGTGTGGGCAAGAGGGAAGCGGGTGGGTGGGATGGAGGGTGGGGTCAACATGGAAGGGGTTGCGGGCAACAGGGAAGGGGTTGGGTGAGTGGGAGGGGGCAACAGAGAAGGTGGTGGATCCGTGGGTGGTGGCAACAGGGAAGGGGGTGGGTCCATGGCTGGAGGCAACAGGGAAGTGGTGGATGGGAGCATGGAGGCAACATGGAAGTGGGTGGTTGGGAGGGTGGGGGCAACAGGGAAGTGGGTGGGTGAGTGGATGGGGGCAACATGAAAGTGGGTGGGTGGGAGGGTGGGGGGAACATGGAAGGGGGTGGGAAGATGGGATCAACAGGAACAGGGGTGGGTAGGTGGCGGCAACTGGGAATTGGAAGGGGAAAACATGGAAATGGGTGCGTTGGGGCAACAGGGATGGGGGTGGGTGTTAGGTAAGGGCAACAGGGAAGGGAGTGGGGGCTACAGGGAAGGAGCTGGGAGGGTGGGGTCAACAGAGAAGGGGATTTGTCTGTGGGTGTGGGCAACAGGGAAGGGGTGGGTGGGTGTGTGGGGGCAACAGGGATGGGTGTTGGTGCGTGGGTGGGTGTCAACAGGGAAGTGATGGATGGGAGCGTGGAGGCAACATGGAAGTGGGTGGGTGGGAGGGTGGGGGCAACAGGGAAGTGGGTGGGTGAGTGGATGGGGGCAACATGAAAGTGGGTGGCTGGGAGGGTGGGGGGAACATGGAAAGGGGTGGGAAGATGGAATCAACAGGAACAGGGTTGGGTAGGTGGCGGCAGCTGGGAATTGGAAGGGGAAAACATGGAAATGGGTGAGTTGGGGCAACAGGGAAGGGGGTGGGTGGTTAGGTAAGGACAACAGTGAAGGGAGTGGGGGCTACTGGGAAGGAGCTGGGTGGGTGGGGTCAACAGAGGAGGGGGTTTGTCTGTGGGTGTGGGCAACAGGGAAGGGGTGGGTGGGTGTGTGGGGGCAACAAGGATGGGTGTTGGTGCGTGGGTGGGTGTCAACAGGGAAGTGGTGGATAGGAGCGTGGAGGCAACATGGAAGTGGGTGGGTGGGAGGGTGGGGGAAACAGGGAAGTGGGTGAGTGAGTGGATGGGGGCAACAGGGAAGTGGGTGTGTGGGAGGGTGGGAGGAACATGGAAGGGGGTGGGAAGATGGGATCAACAGGAACAGCGGTGGGTAGATGGCGGCAACTGGGAATTGGATGGGAAAAACATGGAAATGGGTGAGTTGGGGCAAGAGGGAAGGGGAAGGGTGGTTAGGTAAGGGCAACAGGGAAGGGAAGGAGCTGGGTGGGTGGAGTCAACAGAGAAGGGGGTGGTTCTGTGGGTGTGGGCAACAGGGAAGGGCTGGGTGGGTGTGTGGGGGCAACAGGGAAGGTGGTGGGGGCAACAGGGAAGGGCATTGGTGGGTGGGCGGGAGTCAACAGGGAAGGGGGTGGATGGGAGGGTGGGGGCAACATGGAAGTGGGTGGCTGGGTGTGTGGGATCAACAGGGAATTGGGTGGGTGAGAGGGTGGGGGCAACATGGAAGGGGGTGGGTGGGTGCGTGGGGGCAACAGGTAAGTGGGTGGGTGGGCGGGTGGGGGCAGCATGGTAGGGGGTGCGTGTGTGGGGTCAAAGGGGAAAGTGGGGTGTCTGTGTGGGGTCAACAGGGACGGGGTTGTGTGGGTGGGTGGGGGCAACAGGGCAGGTGGTGGTTGGGTCGGTGGGTGCAACAGGGAAGGATGTGGGTGGTTGCAACAGGGAGGTTGGCTGTGTGATGGCACAGGTAAGGAGGTGAGTTGGGGCAACAGGGAAGTGGGAGGCTGGGGGCAACAGGGAAGGGTGTGGGTGGGTGGTTGGGGGCAATAAGGAAGGGAATGGGTGGATGGGTGTGTGGAGCAACAGCGAAGGTGGTGGTTGGGTGGGTGGGGGCAACAGGGCGGTAGAGTGTGTTGGGACAACAGGATAGTGGGGGTGGTTGGGTGCAACAGGGAAGGGGGTTGGTGGTTGGGGGTAACAGGAAAGGGGGTGGGTTCATGGTTGGGGGCAACAGGGAAGGGAGTGGGTGAATGGGTTTGTGGGGGCAAGAGAGAAGGGAATGGATGTGCTGGACCGTGGGGTCAACAGGGAAGGGGGGTGCGGGCAACAGGGAAGTGGTTTGGTGGGTGGGAAGGGGCAAAAGAGAAGGTGGTGGATCTGTGGGTGGTGGCAACATGGAAGGGGTGGCTCCATGGGAGGGGGCAACAGTGAAGGGGTAGGTCCATGGGTGGGGGCAACAGGGAAGGTGGTGGGGGCAACAGGGAAGGGGTGGGTCTCTGGGTGGGGGCAACAGGATAGTGGGGGTGGTTGGGTGCAACAGGGAAGGGGTTTGGTTGTTGGGGGTAACAGGAAAGGGGGTGGGTTCATGGTTGGGGGCAACAGGGAAGGGAGTGGGTGGATGGATCGGTGTGGGCAAGAGGGAAGCGGGTGGGTGGGATGGAGTGTGGGGTCAACAGAGAAGGGGTTGCGGGCAACAGGGAAGGGGTTGGGTGGTAGGGAGGGGGCAACAGAGAAGGTGGTGGATCCGTGGGTGGTGGCAACAGGGAAGGGGGTGGGTCCATGGCTGGAGGCAACAGGGATGTGGTGGATGGGAGCATGGAGGCAACATGGAATTGGGGGTGTGGGAGGGTCGGGGCAACAGAGAAGAAGGTGGGAGAGTCGATGGGGGCAACAGGGAAGTGGGTGGGTGGGAGGGTGGGGGCAACAGGGAAGTGGGTGGGTGAGTGGATGGGGGCAACAGGGAAGTGGGTGGGTGGGAGGTTGGGGGGAACATGGAAGGGGGTGGGAAGATGGGATCAACAGGAACAGTGGTGGGTAGGTGACGGCAACTGGGAATTGGATGGGGAAAACATGGAAATGGGTGAGTTGGGGCAACAGTGAAGGGGAAGGGTGGTTAGGTAAGGGCAACAGGGAAGGGAAAGAGCTGGATGGGTGGGGTCAACAGAGAAGGGGGTGGGTCTGTGGGTGTGGGCAACAGGGAAGGGGTGGGTGTGTGTGTGTCGGGAACAGGAAAGGTGGTGGGGGCAACAGTGAAGGGCATTGGTGGGTGGGCGGGAGTCAACAGGGAAGGGGGTGGATGGGAGGGTGGGGGCAACATGGAAGTGGGTGGCTGGGTGGGTGGGGGCAAAAGGGAATTGGGTGGGTGAGAGGGTGGGGGCAACATGGAAGTGTGTGGGAATGTGTGTGGGGGCAACAGGGATGTGGTGGGGTGGGAGCGTGGGGGCAACATGGAAGCGGGTGGGTGGGTGGGTGGTGGCAACAGGTAAGTGGGTGGGTGGGCGGGTGGGGGCAGCATGGTAGGGGGTGCATGTGTGGGGTCAAAGGGGAAAGTGGGGTGTCTGTGTGGGGCCAACAGGGACGGGGCTGTCTGGGTGGATGGGGGCAACAGGGCAGGTGGTGGTTGGGTGGGTGGGGGCAATAGGGAAGGGTGTGGGTGGTTGCAACAGGGAGGTTGGCTGTGTGATGGCACAGGTAATGAGGGTGGGTTGGGCAACAGGGAAGTGGGAGGCTGGGGGCAAAAGGGAAGGGGGTGGGTGGGTGGTTGGGGGCAATAAGGAAGGGAATGGGTGGATGGGTGGGTGGAGCAATAGGGAAGGTGGTGGTTGGGTGTGTGGGGGCAACAGGGCGGTAGAGTGTTTGGGACAACTGGATAGTGGGGGTGGTTGGGTGCAACAGGGAAGGGGGTTGGTGGTTGGGGGTAACAGGAACGGGGGTGGGTTCATGGTTGGGGGCAACAGGGAAGGGAGTGGGTGGATGGGTTTGTGGGGGCAAGAGAGAAGGGAGTGGGTGTGAAGGACCGTGGGGTCAACAGGGAAGGGGGTGCGGGCAACTGGGAAGTGGTTTGGTGGGTGTGAGGGGGCAAAAGAGAAGGTGGTGGATCTGTGGGTGGTGGCAACAGGGAAGGGGTGGGTCCATGGGTGGGGGCAACAGTGAAGGGGTAGGTCCATGGGTGGGGGCAACAGGGAAGGTGGTGGGGGAAACAGGGAAGGGGTGGGTCCGTGGGTGGGGGCAACAGGATAGTGGGGGTGGTTGGGTGCAACAGTGAAGGGGGTTGGTTGTTGGGGGTAACAGGAAGGGGTGTGGGTTCATGGTTGGGGGCAACAGGGAAGGGAGTGGGTGGATGGTTCGGTGTGGGCAAGAGGGAAGCGGGTGGGTGGGATGGAGTGTGGGGTCAACAGGGAAGGGGGTGCGGGCAACAGGGAAGGGGTTGGGTGGGTGGGAGGGGGCAACAGAGAAGGTCGTGGATCCGTGGGTGGTGGCAACAGGGAAGGGGGTGGTTCCATGGCTGGAGGCAACAGGGAAGTGGTGGATGGAAGCATGGAGGCAACATGGAAGTGGGTGGGTGGGAGGGTGGGGGCAACAGGGAAGTGGGTGGGTGAGTGGATGGGGGCAACAGGGAAGTGGGTGGGTGGGAGGGTGGGGGGAACATGGAAGGGGGTGGGAAGATGGGATCAACAGGAACAGGGGTGGGTAGGTGGCGGCAACTGGGAATTGGATGGGGAAAACATGGAAATGGGGGAGTTGGGGCAACAGGGAAGGGGTGGGTGGTTAGGTAAGGGCAACAGGGAAGGGAGTGGGGGCAACAGGGAAGGAGCTGGGTGGGTGGGGTCAACAGAGAAGGGGGTTTGTCTGTGGGTGTGGGCAACAGGGAAGGGGTTGGTGGGAGTGTGGCGGCAACAGGGATGGGTGTTGGTGCGTGGGTGGGTGTCAACAGGGAAGTGGTGGATGGGTGCGTGGAGGCAACATGGTAGTGGGTGGGTGGCAGGGTGGCGGCAACAGGGAAGTGGGTGGGTGAGTGGATGGGGGCAACAGGGAAGTGGGTGGGTGGGAGGGTGGGGGGAACATGGAAGGGGGTGGGAAGATGGGATCAACAGGAACAGGGGTGGGTAGGTGGCGGCAACTGGGAATTGGAAGGGGAAAACATGGAAATGGGTGAGTCGGGGCAACAGGGAAGGGGTGCGTGGTTAGGTAAGGGCAACAGGGAAGGGAGTGGGGGCTACTGGGAAGGAGCTGGGTGGGTGGGGTCAACAGAGAAAGGGGTTGGTCTGTGGGTGTGGGCAACAGGGAAGGGGTGGGTGGGTGTGTGGGGGCAACAGGGATGGGTGTTGGTGCGTGGGTGGGTGTCAACAGGGAAGTGGTGGATGGGAGCGTGGAGGCAACATGGAAGTGGGTGGGTGGGAGGGTGGGGGCAACAGTGAAGTGGGTGGGTGAGTGGATGGGGGCAACAGGGAAGTGGGTGGGTGGGAGGGTGGGAGGAACATGGAAGGGGGTGGGAAGATGGGATCAACAGGAACAGCGGTGGGTAGATGGCGGCAACTGGGAATTGGATGGGAAAAACATGGAAATGGGTGAGTTGGGGCAACAGGGAAGGGGAAGGGTGGTTAGGTAAGGGCAACAGGGAAGGGAAGGAGCTGGGTGGGTGGAGTCAACAGAGAAGGGGGTGGGTCTGTGGGTGTGGGCAACAGGGAAGGGGTGGGTGGGTGTGTGGGGGCAACAGGGAAGGTGGTGGGGGCAACAGGGAAGGGCATTGGTGGGTGGGAGGGACTCAACAGGGAAGGGTGTGGATGGGAGGGTGGGGGCAACATGGAAGTGGGTGGGTGGGTGGGTGGGGGCAACAGGGAATTGGGTGGGTGAGAGGGTGGGGGCAACATGGAAGGGGGTGTGTGGGTGGGTGGGGGCAACAGCGATGTGGGTGGGTGGGAGGGTGGGGGCAACATGGAAGGGGGTGGGTGGGTGGGTGGTGGAAACAGGTAAGTGGGTGGGTGTGCGGGTGGGGGCAGCATGGTAGGGGGTGTGTGTGTGCGGTCAAAGGGAAAAGTGGGGTGTCTGTGTGGGGTCAACAGGGATGGGGTTGTGTGGGTGGGTGCGGGCAACAGGGCAGGTGGTGGTTGGGTGGGTGGGGGGCAACAGGGAAGGGTGTGGGTGGTTGCAACATGGAGGTTGGCTGTGTGATGGCACATGTAAGGAGGGTGGGTTGGGGCAACAGGGAAGTGGGAGGCTGGGGGCAACAGGGAAGGGGGTGGGTGGGTGGTTGGGGGCAATAAGGAAGGGAATGAGTGGATGGGTGGGTGGAGCAACAGGGAAGGTGGTGGTTGGGTGGGTGGGGGCAACAGGGCGGTAGAGTGTGTTGGGACAAAAGGATAGTGGGGGTGTTTGGGTGCAACAGGGAAGGGGGTTCGTGGTTGGGGGTAACAGGAAAGTGGGTGGGTTCATGGTTGGGGGCAACAGGGAAGGGAGTGGGTGAATGGGTTTGTGGGGGCAAGAGAGAAGAGAGTGGGTGTGCTGTACCGTGGGGTCAACAGGGAAGGGGGTACGGGCAACAGGGAAGTGGTTTGGTGGGTGGGAGGGGGCAAAAGAGAAGGTGGTGGATCTGTGGGTGGTGGCAACAGGGAAGGGGTGGGTCCATGGGTGGGGGAAACAGTGAAGGGGTAGGTCCATGGGTGGGGTCAACAGGGAAGACGGTGCGGGCAACAGGGAAGGGGTTGGGTGGGTGGGATGGGTCAACAGAGAAGGTGGTGGATCCGTGGGTGGTGGCAACAGGGAAGGGGGTGGGTCCATGGCTGGAGGCAACAGGGAAGTGGTGGATGGGAGCATGGAGGCAACATGGAAGTGGGTGGGTGGGAGGGTGGGGGCAAGAGGGAAGTGGGTGGGTGAGTGGATGGGGGCAACAGGGAAGTGGGTGGGTGGGAGGGTGGGGGCAACAGGGAAGTGTTTGGGTGAGTGGATGGGGGCAACAGGGAAGTGGGTGGGTGGGAGGTTGGGGGGAACATGGAAGGGTTGGGAAGATGGGATCAACAGGAACAGTGGTGGGTAGGTGACGGCAACTGGGAATTGGATGGGGAAAACATGGAAATGGGTGAGTTGGGGCAACAGGGAAGGGGAAGGGTGGTTAGGTAAGGGCAACAGGGAAGGGAAGGAGCTGGGTGGTTGGGGTCAACAGAGAAGGGGGTGGGTCTGTGAGTGTGGGCAACAGGGAATGGGTGGGTGGGTGTGTGGGGGCAACAGGGAAGGTAGTGGGTGCAACAGTGAAGGCATTGGTGGGTGGGCAGGAGTCAACAGGGAAGGGGGTGGATGGGAGGGTGGGGGCAACATGGAAGTGGGTGAGTGGGTGGGTGGGGGCAATAGGGAATTGGGTGGGTGAGAGGGTGGGGGCAACATGGAAGGGGGTGGGTGGGTGTGTGGGGGCAACAGGGATGTGGTTGCGTGGGAGGGTGGGGGCAACATGGAAGGGGTTGGGTGGGTGGGTGGTGGCAACAGGTAAGTGGGTGGGTGGGCGGGTGGGGGCAGCATGGTAGGGGGTGCGTGTGTGGGGTCAAAGGGGAAAGTGGGGTGTCTGTGTGGGGTCAACAGGGACGGGGTTGTGTGGGTGGGTGGGGGCAACAGGACAGGTGGTGGTTGGGTGGGTGGGGGCAACAGGGAATGGTGTGGGTGGTTGCAACAGGGAGGTTGGCTATGTGATTGCACAGGTAAGGAGGGTGGGTTGGGGCAACAGGGAAGTGGGAGGCTGGGGGCAACAGGGAAGGGGGTGGGTGGGTGGTTGGGGGCAATAAGGAAGGGAATGGGTGGATGGGTGGGTGGAGCACAGGGAAGGTGGTGGGTGGGTGGGTGCGGGCAACAGGGCGGTAGAGTGTGTTGGGACAACAGGATAGTGGGGGTAGTTGGGTGCAACAGGGAAGGGGGTTGGTGGTTGGGGGTAACAGGAAAGGGGGTGGGATCATGGTTGGGGGCAACAGGGAAGGGAGTGGGTGGATGGGTTTGTGGGGGCAAGAGAGAAGGGAGTGGGTGTGCTGGACCGTCGGGTCAACAGGGAAGGGGGTGCGGGCAACAGGGAAGTGGTTTGGTGGGTGGGAGTTGGCAAAAGAGAAGGTTGTGGATCTGTGGGTGGTGGCAACAGGGAAGGGGTGGGTCCATGGGAGGGGGCAACAGGGTAGGTGTGGAGGCAAAAGGGAAGGGGTGGGTCCGTGGGTGGGGGCAACAGGGAAGGGGGTGCGGGCAACAGGGAAGGGGTTGGGTGGGTGGGAGGGGGCAACAGAGAAGGTGGTGGATCCGTGGGTGGTGGCAACAGGGAAGGGGGTGGGTCCATGGCTGGAGGCAACAGGGAAGTGGTGGATGGGAGCATGGAGGCAACATGGAAGTGGGTGGGTGGGAGGGTGGGGGCAACAGGGAAGTGGGTGGGTGAGTGGATGGGGGCAACAGGGAAGTGGGAGGGTGGGGGGTGGGGGCAACAGGGAAGTGGGTGGGTGCGTGGATGGGGGCAACAGGGAATTGGGTGGGTGGGAGGTTGGGGGGAACATGGAAGTGGGTGGGAAGATGGGATCAACAGGACCAGTGGTGGGTAGGTGACGGCAACTGGGAATTGGATGAGGAAAACATGGAAATGGGTGAGTTGGGGCAACAGGGAAGGGGAAGGGTGGTTAGGTAAGGGCAACAGGGAAGGGAAGGAGCTGGGTGGGTGGGGTCAACAGAGAAGGGGGTGGGTCTGTGGGTGTGGGCAACAGGGAAGGGGTGTGTGTGTGTGTGGGGGCAACAGGGAAGGTGGTGGGGGCAACAGTGAAGGGCATTGGTGGGTGGGTGGGAGTCAACAGGGAAGGGTGTTGATGGGAGAGTGGGGGCAACATCGAAGTGGGGGGGTGGGTGGGTGGGGGCAACAGGGAATTGGGTGGGTGAGAGGGTGGGGGCAATATGGAAGGGGGTGGGTGGGTGTGTGTCGGCAACAGGGATGTGGTTGGGTGGGAGGGTGGGGGCAACATGGAAGGGGGTGGGTGGCTGGGTGGGATCAACAAGGAATTGGGTGGGTGAGAGGGTGGGGGCAACATGGTAGGGGGTGCGTGTGTTGGGTCAAAGGGGAAAGTGGGGTGTCTGTGTGGGGTCAACAGGGACGGGGTTGTGTGGGTGTGTGGGGGCAACAGGGCAGGTGGTGGATGGGTCGGTGGGTGCAACAGGGATGGGTGTGGGTGGTTGCAACAGGGAGGTTGGCTGTGTGATGGCACAGGTAAGGTGGGTGGGTTGGGGCAACAGGGAAGTGGGAGGCTGGGGTCAACAGGAAAGGGGGTGGGTGGGTGTTTGGGGGCAATAAGGAAGGGAATGAGTGGATGGGTGGGTGGAGCAACAGGGAAGGTGGTGGTTGGGTGGGTGGGGGCAACAGGGCGGTAGAGTGTGTTGGGACAACAGGATAGTGGGGTGGTTGGGTGCAACAGGGAAGGGGGTTGGTGGTTGGGGGTAACCGGAAAGGGGGTGGGATCATGGTCGGGGGCAACAGGGAAGGGAGTGGGTGAATGGGTTTGTGGGGGCAAGAGAGAAGGGAGTGGGTGTGCTGGACCGCGGGGTCAACAGGGAAGGGGGTGCGGGCTACAGGGAAGTCGTTTGGTGGGTGTGAGGGGGCAAAAGAGAGGGTGGTGGATCTGTGGGTGGTGGCAACAGGGAAGGGGTGGGTCCATGGGTGGGGGCAACAGTGAAGGGGTAGGTCCATGGATGGGGGCAACAGGGAAGGTGGTGGGGGAAACAGGGAAGGGGTGGGTCCGTGGGTGGGGGCAACAGGATAGTGGGGGTGGTTGGGTGCAACAGGGAAGGGGGTTGGGTGTTGGGGGTAACAGGAAGGGGGGTGGGTTCATGGTTGGGGGCAACAGGGAAGCGAGAGGGTGGATGGTTCGGTCTGGGCAAAAGGGAAGCGGGTGGGTGGGATGGAGGGTGGGGTCAACATGGAAACGGGTTGCGAGCAACAGGGAAGGGGTTGGGTGGGTGAGAGGAGGCAACAGAGAAGGTGGTGGATCCGTGGGTGGTGGCAACAGGGAAGGGGGTGGGTCCATGGCTGGAGGCAACAGGGAAGTGGTGGATGGGAGCATGGAGGCAACATGGAAGTGGGTGGGTGGGAGGGTGGGGGCAACAGGGAAGTGGGTGGGTGAGTGGATGGGGGCAACATGAAAGTGGGTGGGTGGGAGGGTGGGGGGAACATGGAAGGGGGTGGGAAGATGGGATCAACAGGAACAGGGCTGGGTAGGTGGCGGCAACTGGGAATTGGAAGGGGAAAACCTGGAAATGGGTGCGTTGGGGCAACAGGGAAGGGGGTGGGTGTTAGGTAAGGGCAAAAGGCAAGGGAGTGGGGCCTACAGGGAAGGAGCTGGGTGGGTGGGGTCAACAGAGAAGGGGGTTTGTCTGTGGGTGTGGGCAACAGGGAAGGGGTGGGTGGGTGTGTGGGGGCAACAGGGATGGGTGTTGGTGCGTGGGCGGGTGTCAACAGGGAAGTGGTGGATGGGAGCGTGGAGGCAACATGGAAGTGGGTGGGTGGGAGGGTGGGGGCAACAGGGAAGTGGGTGGGTGAGTGGATGGGGGCAACAGGGAAGTGGGTGGGTGGGAGGGTGGGGGGAACATGGAAGGGGGTGGGAAGATGGGATCAACAGGAACAGGGTGGGTAGGTGGCGGCAACTGGGAATTGGAAGGGGAAGACATGGAAATGGGTGAGTTGAGGCAACAGGGAAGGGGGTGGGTGGTTAGGTAAGGACAACAGGGAAGGGAGTGGGGGCTACTGGGAAGGAGCTGGGTGGGTGGGGTCAACAGAGAAGGGGGTTTGTCTGTGGGTGTGGGCAACAGGGAAGGGGTGGTTGGGTGTGTGCGGGCAACAGGGATGGGTGTTTGTGCGTGGGTGGGTGTCAACAGGGAAGGGGTGGATGGGAGCGTGGAGGCAACATGGAAGTGGGTGGGTGGGAGGGTGGGGGAAACAGGGAAGTGGGTGGGTGAGTGGATGGGGGCAACAGGGAAGTGGGTGTGTGGGGGGGTGGGAGGAACATGGAAGGGGGTGGGAAGATGGGATCAACAGGAACAGCGGTGGGTAGATGGCGGCAACTGGGAATTGGATGGGGAAAACATGGAAATGTGTGAGTTGGGGCAACAGGGAAGGGGAAGGGTGGTTAGGTAAGGGCAACAGGGAAGGGAAGGAGCTGGGTGGGTGGAGTCAACAGAGAAGGGGGTGGGTCTGTGGGTTTGGGCAACAGGGAAGGGCTGGGTGGGTGTGTGGGGGCAACAGGGAAGGTGGTGGGGGCAACAGGGAAGGGCATTGGTGGGAGGGCGGCAGTCAACAGTGAAGGGTGTGGATGGGAGGGTGGGGGCAACATGGAAGTGGGTGGCTGGGTGTGTGGGATCAACAGGGAATTGGGTGGGTGAGAGGGTGGGGGCAACATGGTAGGGGGTGCGTGTGTTGGGTCAAAGGGGAAAGTGGGGTGTCTGTGTGGGGTCAACAGGGACGGGGTTGTGTGGGTGGGTGGGGGCAACAGGGCAGGTGGTGGATGGGTCGGTGGGTGCAACAGGGAAGGGTGTGGGTGGTTGCAACAGGGAGGTTGGCTGTGTGATGGCACAGGTAAGGTGGGTGGGTTGGGGCAACAGGGAAGTGGGAGGCTGGGGTCAACAGGGAAGGGGGTGGGTGGGTGGTTGGGGGCAATAAGGAAGGGAATGAGTGGATGGGTGGGTGGAGCAACAGTGAAGGTGGTGGTTGGGTGGGTGGGGGCAACAGGGCGGTAGAGTGTGTTGGGACAACAGGATAGTGGGGGTGGTTGGGTGCAACAGGGAAGGGGGTTGGTGGTTGGGGGTAACCGGAAAGGGGGTGGGATCATGGTCGGGGGCAACAGGGAAGGGAGTGGGTGAATGGGTTTGTGGGGGCAAGAGAGAAGGGAGTGGGTGTGCTGGACCGTGGGGTCAACAGGGAAGGGGGTGCGGGCAACAGGGAAGTGGTTTGGTGGGTGGGAGGGGGCAAAAGAGAAGGTGGTGGATCTGTGGGTGGTGGCAACAGGGAAGGGTGGGTCCATGGGTGGGGGCAACAGTGAAGGGGTAGGTCCATGGGGTGGGGGCAACAGGGAAGGTGGTGGGGGCAACAGGGAAGGTGTGGGTCTCTGGGTGGGGGCAACAGGATAGTGAGG
The DNA here is from genome assembly GCA_026770705.1 of Isurus oxyrinchus. NCBI lineage: Eukaryota > Metazoa > Chordata > Chondrichthyes > Lamniformes > Lamnidae > Isurus > Isurus oxyrinchus. The sequence goes on from JANJGN010001509.1 coordinate 100,849, forward strand.
GTGGTTGGGTGCAACAGGGAAGGGGGTTGGTTGTTGGGGTTAACAGGAAAGGGGGTGGGTTCATGGTTGGGGGCAACAGGGAAGGGAGTGGGTGCATGGTTCGGTGTGGGCAAGAGGGAAGCGGGTGGGTGGGATGGAGTGTGGGGTCAACAGAGAAGGGGGTGCGGGCAACAGGGAAGGGGTTGGGTGGGTGGGAGGGGGCAACAGAGAAGGTGGTGGATCCGTGGGTGGTGGCAACAGGGAAGGGGGTGGGTCCATGGCTGGAGGCAACAGGGAAGTGGTGGATGGGAGCATGGAGCCAACATGGAAGTGGGTGGGTGGGAGGGTGGGGGCAACAGGGAAGAGGGTGGGTGAGTCGATGGGGGCAACAGGGAAGTGGGTGGGTGGGAGGGTGGGGGCAACAGGGAAGTGGGTGGGTGAGTGGATGGGGGCAACAGGGAAGTGGGTGGGTGGGAGGTTGGGGGGAGAATGGAAGGGGGTGGGAAGATGGGATCAACAGGAACAGTGGTGGGTAGGTGAAGGCAACTGGGAATTGGATGGGGAAAACATGGAAATGGGTGAGTTGGGGCAACAGGGAAGGGGAAGGGTGGTTAGGTAAGGGCAACAGGGAAGGGAAGGAGCTGGGTGGGTGGGGTCAACAGAGAAGGGGGTGGGTCTGTGGGTGTGGGCAACAGGGAAGCGGTGGGTGTGTGTGTGGGGGCAACAGGAAAGGTGGTGGGGGCAACAGTGAAGGGCATTGGTGGGTGGTCGGGAGTCAACAGGGAAGGGGGTGGATGGGAGGGTGGGGGCAACATGGAAGTGGGTGGCTGGGTGGGTGGGGGCAACAGGGAATTGGGTGGGTGAGAGGGTGGGGGCAACATGGAAGTGTGTGGGTGGGTGTGTGGGGGCAACAGGGATGTGGTTGGGTGGGAGGGTGGGGGCAACATGGAAGCGGGTGGGTGGGTGGGTGGTGGCAACAGTTAAGTGGGTGTGTGTGCGGGTGGGGGCAGCATGGTAGGGGGTGCATGTGTGGGGTCAAAGGGGAAAGTGGGGTGTCTGTGTGGGGTCAACAGGGACGGGGTTGTGTTGGTCGGTGGGGGCAACAGGGCAGGTGGTGGTTGGGTGGGTGGGGGCAACAGGGAAGGGTGTGGGTGGTTGCAACAGGGAGGTTGGCTGTGTGATGGCACAGGTAAGGAGGGTGGTTTGGGGCAACAGGGAAGTGGGAGGCTGGGGGCAAAAGGGAAGGGGGTGGGTGGGTGGTTGGGGGCAATAAGGAAGGGAATGGGTGGATGGGTGGGTGGAGCAACAGGGAAGGTGGTGGTTGGGTGGGTGGGGGCAACAGGGCGGTAGTGTGTTGGGACAACAGGATAGTGGGGGTGGTTGGGTGCAACAGGGAAGGGGGTTGGTGGTTGGGGGGTAACAGGAAAGGGGGTGGGTTCATGGTTGGGGGCAACAGGGAAGGGAGTGGGTGGATGGGTTTGTGGGGGCAAGAGAGAAGGGAGTGGGTGTGATGGACCGTGGGGTCAACAGGGAAGGGTGTGCGGGCAACAGGGAAGTGGTTTGGTGGGTGTGAGGGGGCAAAAGAGAAGGTGGTGTTTCTGTGGGTGGTGGCAACAGGGAAGGGGTGGGTCCATGGGTCGGGGCAACAGTGAAGGGGTAGGTCCATGGGTGGGGGCAACAGGGAAGGTGGTGGAGGAAACAGGGAAGTGGTGGGTCCGTGGGTGAGGGCAACAGGATAGTGGGGGTGGTTGGGTGCAAAAGTGAAGGGGGTTGGTTGTTGGGGGTAACAGGAATGGGGGTGGGTTCATGGTTGGGGGCAACAGGGAAGGGAGAGGGTGGATGGTTCGGTGTGGGCAAAAGGGAAGCGGGTGGGTGGGATGGAGGGTGGGGTCAACATGGAAGGGGTTGCGGGCCACAGGGAAGGGGTTGGGTGGGAGGGAGGAGGCAACAGAGAAGGTGGTGGATCCGTGGGTGGTGGCAACAGGGAAGGGGGTGGGTCCATGGCTGGAGGCAACAGGGAAGTGGTGGATGGGTGCATGAAGGCAACATGGAAGTGGGTGGGTGGGAGGGTGGGGGCAACATGAAAGTGGGTGAGTGGGAGGGTGGGGGGAACATGGAAGGGGGTGGGAAGATGGGATCAACAGGAACAGTGGTGGGTAGGTGGCGGCAACTGGGAATTGGAAGGGGAAAACCTGGAAATGGGTGCGTTGGGGCAACAGGGAAGGGGGTGTGTGTTAGGTAAGGGCAACAGGGAAGGGAGTGGGGGCTACAGGGAAGGAGCTGGGTGGGTGGGGTCAACAGAGAAGGGGGTTTGTCTGTGGGTGTGGGCAACAGGGAAGGGGTGGGTGGGTGTGTGGGGGCAACAGGGATGGGTGTTGGTGCGTGGGCGGGTGTCAACAGGGAAGTGGTGGATGGGAGCGTGGAGGCAACATGGAAGTGGGTGGTTGGGAGGGTGGGGGCAACAGGGAAGTGGGTGTGTGAGTGTATTGGGGCAACAGGGAAGTGGGTGGGTGGGAAGGTGGGGGGAACATGGAAGGGGGTGGGAAGATGGGATCAACAGGAACAGGGTGGGTAGGTGGCGGCAACTGGGAATTGGAAGGGGAAAACATGGAAATGGGTGAGTTGAGGCAACAGGGAAGGGGGTGGGTGGTTAGGTAAGGACAACAGGGAAGGGAGTGGGGGCTACTGGGAAGGAGCTGGGTGGGTGGGGTCAACAGAGAAGGGGGTTTGTCTGTGGGTGTGGGCAACAGGGAAGGGGTGGTTGGGTGTGTGCGGGCAACAGGGATGGGTGTTTGTGCGTGGGTGGGTGTCAACAGGGAAGTGGTGTATGGGAGCGTGGAGGCAACATGGAAGTGGGTGGGTGGGAGGGTGGGGGAAACTGGGAAGTGGGTGGGTGAGTGGATGGGGGCAACAGGGAAGTGGGTGGGTGGGGGGTTGGGAGGAACATGGAAGGGGGTGGGAAGATGGGATCAACAGGAACAGCGGTTGGTAGATGGCGGCAACTGGGAATTGGATGGGGAAAACATGGAAATGGGTGAGTTGGGGCAACATGGAAGGGGAAGGGTGGTTAGGTAAGGGCAACAGGGATGTGAAGGAGCTGGGTGGGTGGAGTCAACAGAGAAGGGGGTGGGTCTGTGGGTTTGGGCAACAGGGAAGGGCTGGGTGGGTGTGTGGGGGCAACAGGGAAGGTGGTGGGGGCAGCAGGGAAGGGCATTGGTGGGTGGGCGGGAGTCAACAGGGAAGGGTGTGGATGGGAGGGTGGGGGCAACATGGAAGTGGGTGGCTGGGTGTGTGGGATCAACAGGGAATTGGGTGGGTGAGAGGGTGGGGACAACATGGTAGGGGGTGCGTGTGTTGGGTCAAAGGGGAAAGTGGGGTGTCTGTGTGGAGTCAACAGGGACGGGGTTGTGTGGGTGGGTGGGGGCAACATGGAAGGGGGTGGGTGGGTGGGTGGGGGAAACAGGTAAGTGGGTGGGTGGGCGGGTGGGTGCAGCATGGTAGGGGGTGTGTGTGTGGGGTCAAAGGGGAAAGTGGGGTGTCTGTTTGGGGTCAACAGGGATGGGGTTGTGTGGGTGGGTGCGGGCAACAGGGCAGGTGGTGGTTGGGTCGGTGGGGGCAACAGGGAAGGGTGTGGGTGTTTGCAACATGGAGGTTGGCTGTGTGATGGCACAGGTAAGGAGGGTGGGTTGGGGCAACAGGGAAGTGGGAGGCTGGGGGCAACAGGGAAGGGGGTGGGTGGGTGGTTGGGGGCAATAAGGAAGGGAATGAGTGGATGGGTGGGTGGAGCAACAGGGAAGGTGGTGGTTGGGTGGGTGGGGGCAACAGGGCGGTAGAGTGTGTTGGGACAAAAGGATAGTGGGGGTGGTTGGGTGCAACAGGGAAGGGGGTTCATGGTTGGGGGTAACAGGAAAGTGGGTGGGTTCATGGTTGGGGGCAACAGGGAAGGGAGTGGGTGAATGGATTTGTGGGGGCAAGAGAGAAGAGAGTGGGTGTGCTGGACCGTGGGGTCAACAGGGAAGGGGGTGCGGGCAACAGGGAAGTGGTTTGGTGGGTGGGAGGGCGCAAAAGAGAAGGTTGTGGATCTGTGGGTGGTGGCAACAGGGAAGGGGTGGGCCAATGGGTGGGGGCAACAGTGAAGGGGTAGGTCCATGTGTGGGGTCAACAGGGAAGACGGTGCGGGCAACCGGGAAGGGGTTGGGTGGGTGGGAGGGGGCAACAGAGAAGGTGGTGGATCCGTGGGTGGTGGCAACAGGGAAGGGGGTGGGTCCATGGCTGGAGGCAACAGGGAAGTGGTGGATGGGAGCATGGAGGCAACATGGAAGTGGGTGGGTGGGAGGGTGGGGGCAACAGCGACGTAGGTGGGTGAGTGGATGGGGGCAACAGGGAAGTGGGTGGGTGGGAGGGTGGGGGCAACAAGGAAGTGGGTGGGTGAGTGGATGGGGGCAACAGGGAAGTGGGTGGGTGGGAGGTAGGGGGGAACATGGAAGGGGGTGGGAAGATGGGATCAACAGGAACAGTGGTGGGTAGGTGACGGCAACTGGGAATTGGATGGGGAAAACATGGAAATGGGTGAGTTGGGGCAACAGGGAAGGGGAAGGGTGGTTAGGTAAGGGCAACAGGGAAGGGAAGGAGCTGTGTGGGTGGGGTCAACAGAGAAGGGGGTGGGTCTGTGGGTGTGGGCAACAGGGAAGGGGTGGGTGTGTGTGTGGGGGCAACAGGGAAGGTGGTGGGGGCAACAGTGAAGGCATTGGTGGGTGGGCGGGAGTCCACAGGGAAGGGGGTGGATGGGAGGGTGGGGGCAACATGGAAGTGGGTTGGTGGGTGGGTGGGGGGCAACAGGGAATTGGGTGGGTGAGAGGGTGGGGGCAACATGGAAGGGGGTGGGTGGGTGTGTGGGGGCAACAGGGATGTGGTTGGGTGGGAGGGTGGGGGCAACATGGAAGGGGGTGGGTGGGTGGGTGGTGGCAACAGGTAAGTGGGTGGGTGGGCGGGTGGGGACAGCATGGTAGGGGGTGCATGTGTGGGGTCAAAGGGGAAAGTGGGGTGTCTGTGTGGGGTCAACAGTGACGGGGTTGTGTGGGTGGGTGGGGGCAACAGGGCAGGTGGTGGTTGGGTGGGTGGGGGCAACAGGGAAGGGTGTGGGTGGTTGCAACAGGGAGGTTGGCTATGTGATGGCACAGGTAAGGAGGGTGGGTTGGGGCAACAGGGAAGTGGGAGGCTGGAGGCAACAGGGAAGGGGGTGGATGGGTGGTTGGGGGCAATAAGGAAGGGAATGGGTGTATGGGAAGGTGGAGCAACTGGGAAGGTGGTGGTTGGGTGGGTGGGGGCAACAGGGCGGTAGAGTGTGTTGGGACAACAGGAAAGTGGGGGTGGTTGGGTGCAACAGGGAAGGGGGTTGGTGGTTGGGGGTAACAGGAAAGTGGGTGGGTTCATGGTTGGGGGCAACAGGGAAGGGAGTGGGTGAATGGGTTTGTGGGGGCAAGAGAGAAGGGAGTGGGTGTGCCGGACCGTGGGGTCAACAGGGAAGGGGGTGCGGGCAACAGGGAAGTGGTTTGGTGGGTGGGAGGGGGCAAAAGAGAAGGTTGTGGATCTGTGGGTGGTGGCAACAGGGAAGGGGTGGGTCCATGGGTGGGGGCAACAGTGAAGGGGTAGGTCCATGGGTGGGGTCAACAGGGAAGGCAGTGCGGGCAACAGGGAAGGAGTTGGGTGGGTGGGAGGGGGCAACAGAGAAGGTGGTGGATCCGTGGGTGGTGGCAACAGGGAAGGGGGTGGGTCCATGTCTGGAGGCAACAGGGAAGTGGTGGATGGGAGCATGGAGGCAACATGGAAGTGGGTGGGTGGGAGGGTGGGGGCAACAGGGAAGTGGGTGGGTGAGTGGATGGGGGCAACAGGGAAGTGTGTGTGTGGGACGGTTGGGGCAACAGGGAAGTGGGTGGGTGAGTGGATGGTGGCAACAGGGAAGTGGGTGGGTGGGAGGTTTGGGGGAACATGGAAGGGGGTGGGAAGATGGGATCAACAGGAACAGTGGTGGGTAGGTGACGGCAACTGGGAATTGGATGGGGAAAACATGGAAATGGGTGAGTTGGGGCAACAGGGAAGGGGAAGGGTGGTTAGGTAAGGGCAACAGGGAAGGGAAGGAGCTGGATGGGTGGGGTCAACAGAGAAGGGGGTGGGTCTGTGTGTGTGTGCAACAGGTAAGGGGTGGGTGTGTGTGTGGGGGCAACAGGGAAGGTGGTGGGGGCAACAGTGAAGGCATTGGTGGGTGGGCGGGAGTCAACAGGGAAGGGGATGGATGGGAGGGTGGGGGCAACATGGAAGTGGGTGGGTGGGTGAGTGGGGGCAACAGGGAATTGGGTGGGTGAGAGGGTGGGGGCAACATGGAAGGCGGTGGGTGGGTGTGTGGGGGCAACAGGGATGTGGTTGGGTGGGAGGGTGGGGGCAACATGGAAGGAGTGGGTGGGTGGGTGGTGGCAACAGGTAAGTGGGTGGGTGGGCGGGTGAGGGCAGCATGGTAGGGGGTGCGTGTGTGGGGTCAAAGGGGTAAGTGGGGTGTCTGTGTGGGGTCAACAGGGACGGGGTTGTGTGGGTGGGTGGGTGCAACAGGGCAGGTGGTGGTTGGGTGGGTGGGGGCAACAGGGAAGGGTGTGGGTGGTTGCAACAGGGAGGTTGGCTGTGTGATGGCACAGGAAAGGAGGGTGGGTTGGGGCAACAGGGAAGTGGGAGGCTGGGGGCAACAGGGAAGGGGGTGGGTGGGTGGTTGGGGGCAATAAGGAAGGGAATGGGTGGATGGGTGGGTGGAGCACAGGGAAGGTGGTGTTTGGGTGGGTGGGGGCAACAGGGCGGTAGAGTGTGTTGGGACAACAGGATAGTGGGGGTGGTTGGGTGCAACAGGGAAGGGGGTTGGTGGTTGGGGGTAACAGGAAAGGGGGTGGGTTCATGGTTGGGGGCAACAGGGAAGGGAGTGGGTGGATGGGTTTGTGGGGGCAAGAGAGAAGGGAGTGGGTGTGATGGACCGTGGGGTCAACAGGGAAGGGGTTGCGGGCAACAGGGAAGTGGTTTGGTGGGTGGGAGGTGGCAAAAGAGAAGGTGGTGGATCTGTGGGTGGTGGCAACCGGGAAGGGGTGGGTCCATGGGTGGGGGCAACAGTGAAGCGGTATGTACATGTGTGGGGGCAACAGGGAAGGTGGTGGGGGAAACAGGGAAGGGGTGGGTACGTGGGTGGGGGCAACAGGATAGTGGGGGTGGTTGGGTGCAACAGGGAAGGGGGTTGGTTGTTGGGGGTAACAGGAAGGGGGGTGGGTTCATGGTTGTGGGCAACAGGGAAGGGAGTGGGCGGATGTTTCGGTGTGGGCAAGAGGGAAGCGGGTGGGTGGGATGGAGGGTGGGGTCAACAGGGAAGGGGGTGCGGGCAACAGAGAAGGTGTTGGGTGGGTGGGAGGGGGCAACAGAGAAGGTGGTGAATCCGTGGGTGGTGGCAACAGGGAAGGGTTGGGTCCATGGCTGCAGGCAACAGGGAAGTGGTGGATGGGAGCATGGAGGCAACATGGAATTGGGTGGGTGGGAGGGTGGGGGCAACAGGGAAGTGGGTGGGTGAGTGGATGGGGGAAACATGAATGTGGGTGGGTGGGAGGGTGGGGGGAACATGGAAGGGGGTGGGAAGATGGGATCAACAGGAACAGGGGTGGGTAGGTGGCGGCAACTGGGAATTGGAAGCGGAAAACATGGAAATGGGTGCGTTGGGGCAACAGGGAAGGGGGAGGGTGGTAGGTAAGGGCAACAGGGAAGGGAATGGGGGCTACAGGGAAGGAGCTCGGTGGGTGGGGTCAACAGAGAAGGGGGTTTGTCTGTGGGTGTGGGCAACAGGGAAGGGGTGGGTGGGTGTGTGGGGGCAACAGGGATGGGTGTTGGTGCGTGGGTGGGTGTCAACAGGGAAGTGGTGGATGGGAGCGTGGAGGCAACATGGAAGTGGGTGGGTGGGAGGGTGGGGGCAACAGGGAAGAGGGTGGGTGAGTGGATGGTGGCATCAGGGAAGTGGGTGGGTGGGAGGGTGGGGGGTACATGGAAGGGGGTGGGAAGATGGGATCAACAGGAACAGGGGTGGGTAGGTGGCGGCAACTGGGAATTGGAAGGGGAAAACATGGAAATGGGTGAGTTGGGGCAACAGGGAAGGGGATGCGTGGTTAGGTAAGGGCAACAGGGAAGGGAGTGGGGGCTACTGGGAAGGAGCTGGGTGGGTGGGGTCAACAGAGAAGGGGGTTTGTCTGTGGGTGTGGGCAACAGGGAAGGGGTGGGTGGGTGTGTGGGGGCAACAGGGATGGGTGTTGGTGCGTGGGTGGGTGTCAACAGGGAAGTGGTGGATGGGAGCGTGGAGGCAACATGGAAGTGGGTGGGTGGGAGGGTGGGGGCAACAGTGAAGTGGGTGGGTGAGTGGATGGGGGCAACAGGGAAGTGGGTGGGTGGGAGGGTGGGGGGAACATGGAAGGGGGTGGGAAGTTGGGATCAACAGGAACAGCGGAGGGTAGATGGCGGCAACTGGGAATTGGATGGGGAAAACATGGAAATGGGTGAGTTGGGGCAACAGGGAAGGGGAAGGGTGGTTAGGTAAGGGCAACAGGGAAGGGAAAGTGCTGGGTGGGTGGGGTCAACAGAGAACGGGGTGGGTCTGTGGGTGTGGGCAACAGGGAAGGGGTGGGTGGTTGTGTGGGGGCAACAGGGAAGGTGGTGGGGGCAACAGGGAAGGGCATTGGTGGGTGTGCGGGAGTCAACAGGGAAGGGGTTGGAAGGGAGGGTGGGGGCAACATGGAAGTGGGTGTGTGGGTGGGTAGGGGCAACAGGGAATTGGGTGGGTGAGAGGGTGGGGGCAACATGGAAGGGGCTGGGTGGGTGTGTGGCGGCAACAGCGATGTGGTTGGGTGGGAGGGTGGGGGCAACATGGAAGGGGGTGGGTGGGTGGGTGGGGGCAACAGGTAAGTGGGTGGGTGGGCGGGTGGGGGCAGCATGGTAGGGGGTGCGTGTGTGGGGTCAAAGGGGAAAGTGGGGTGTCTGTGTGGGGTCAACAGGGATGGGGTTGTGTGGGTGGGTGGGGGCAACAGGGCAGGTGGTGGTTGGGAGGGTGGGGGCAACAGGGAAGGTTGTGGGTGGTTTCAACAGGGAGGTTGGCTGTGTGATGGCACAGGTAAGGAGGGTGGGTTGGGGCAACAGGGAAGTGGAGGTGGGGGGCAACAGGGAAGGGTGTGGGTGGGTGGTTGGGGGCAATAAGGAAGGGAATGAGTGGATGGGTGGGTGGAGCAACAGGGACGGTGGTGGTTGGGTGGGTGGGGGCAACAGGGCGGTAGAGTGTGTTGGGACAACAGGATAGTGGGGGTGGTTGGGTGCAATAGGGAAGGGGGTTGGTGGTTGGGGGTAACAGGAAAGGGGGTGTGTTCATGGTTGGGGGCACCAGGGAAGGGAGTGGGTGAATGGGTTTGTGGGGTCAAGAGAGAAGGGAGTGGGTATGCTGGACCGTGGGGTCAACAGGGAAGGGGGTGCGGGCAACAGGGAAGTGGTTTGGTGGGTGGGAGGGGGCAAAAGAGAAGGTGGTGGATCTATGGGTGGTGGCAACAGGGAAGGGGTGGGTCCATGTGTGGGGGCAACTGTGAAGGGGTATGTCCATGGGTGGGGGCAACAGGGAATGTGGTGGGGGCAACAGGGAAGGGTTTGGTCCGTGGGTTGGGGCAACAGGATAGTGGGGGTGGTTGGGTGCAACAGGGAAGGGGGTTGGTTGTTGGGGGTAACAGGAAAGGGGGTGGGTTCATGGTTGGGGGCAACAGGGAAGGGAGTGGGTGGATGGTTCGGTGTGGGCAAGAGGGAAGCGGGTGGGTGGGATGGAGGGTGGGGTCAACAGGGAAGTCGGTGCGGGCAACAGGGAAGTGGTTGGGTGGGTGGGAGGGGGCAACAGATAAGGTGGTGGATCCGTGGGTGGTGGCAACAGGGAAGGGGGTGGGTCCATGGCTGGAGGCAACAGGGAAGTGGTGGATGGGAGCATGGAGGCAACATGGAAGTGGGTGGGTGGGAGGGTGGGGGCAACAGGGAAGTGGTTGGGTGTGTGGATGGGGGCAACAGGGAAGTGGGTGGGTGGGAGGGTGGGGGCAACAGGGAAGTGGGTGGGTGTGTGGATGGGGGCAACAGGGAAGTGGGTGGGTGGGAGGTTGGGGGGAACATGGAAGGGGGTGGGAAGATGGGATCAACAGGAACGGTGGTGGGTAGGTGACGGCAACTGGGAATTGGATGGGGAAAACATGGAAATGGGTGAGTCGGGGCAACAGGGAAGTGGAAGGCTGGTTTGGTAAGGGCAACAGGGAAGGGAAGGAGCTGGGTGGGTGGGGTCAACAGAGAAGGGGGTGGGTCTGTGGGTGTGGGCAACAGGGAAGGGGTGGGTGTGTGTGTGGGGGCAACAGGGAAGGTGGTGGGGGCAACAGTAAAGGGCATTGGTGGGTGGGCGGGAGTCAACAGGGAAGGGGGTTGATGGGAGTGTGGGGGCAACATGGAAGTGGGTGGGGGCAACAGGGAGTTGGGTGAGTGAGAGGGTGGGGGCAACATGGAAGGGTGAGGGTGCTTGCAAAAGGGAGGTTGGCTGTGTGATGGCACAGGTAAGGAGGGTGGGTTGGGGCAACAGGGAAGTGGGAGGCTGGGGGCAACATGGAAGGGGGTGGGTGGGTCGTTGGGGGCAATAAGGAAGGGAATGAGTGGATGGGTGGGTGGAGCAACAGGGAAGCTGGTGGTTGGGTGGGTGGGGGCAACAGGGCGGTAGAGTGTGTTGGGATAACAGGATAGTTGGGGTGGTTGGGTGCAACAGGGAAGGGGGTTGGTGGTTGGGGGTAACAGGAAAGGGGGTGGGTTCATGGTTGGGGGCAACAGGGAAGGGTGTGGGTGAATGGGTTTGTGGGGGCAAGAGAGAAGGGAGTGGGTGTGCTGGAGCGTGGGGTCAACAGGGAAGGCGGTGCGGGCAACAGGGAAGGGGTTGGGTGGGTGGGAGGGGGCAACAGAGAAGGTGGTGGATCCGTGGGTGGTGGCAACAGGGAAGGGGGTGGGTCCATGGCTGGAAGCAACAGGGAAGTGGTTGATGGGAGCATGGAGGCAACATGGAAGTGGGTGGGTGGGAGGGTGGGGGCAACAGGGAAGTGGGTGGGTGAGTGGATGGGGGCAACAGGGAAGTGGGTGGGTGGGAGGGTGGGGGCAACAGGGAAGTGGGTGGGTGAGTGGATGGGGGCAACAGGGAAGTGGGTGGGTGGGAGGTTGGGGGGAACATGGAAGGGGGTGGAAAATGGGATCAACAGGAACAGTGGTGGGTAGGTGAAGGCAACTGTGAATTGGATGGGGAAAACATGGAAATGGGTGAGTTGGGGCAACAGGGAAGTGGAAGGGTGGTTAGGTAAGGGCAACAGGGAAGGAAGGAGCTGGGTGGGTGGGGTCAACAGAGAAGGGGGTGGGTCTGTGGGTGTGGGCAACAGGGAAGGGGTGGGTGTGTGTGTGGGGGCAACAGGGAAGGTGGTGGGGGCAACAGTGAAGGGCATTGGTGGGTGGGCGGGAGTCAACAGGGAAGGGGGTGGATGGGAGGGTGGGGGCAACATGGAAGTGGGTGGGTGGGTGGGTGGGGCAACAGGGAGTTGGGTGGGTAAGAGGGTGGGGGCAACATGGAAGGGGGTGGGTGGGTGTGTGGGGGCAACAGGGATGTGTTTGGGTGGGAGGGTGGGGGCAACATGGAAGGGGGTGGGTGGGTGGGTGGTGGCAACATGTAAGTGGGTGGGTGGGCGGGTGGGGGCAGCATGGTAGGGGGTGTGTGTGTGGGGTCAAAGGGGAAAGTGGGGTGTCTGTGTGGGGTCAACAGGGACGGGGTTGTGTGGTTGGGTGGGGTCAACAGGGCAGGTGGTGGTTGGGTGGGTTGGGGCAATAGGGAAGGGTGTGGGTGGTTGCAACAGGGAGGTTGTCTGTGTGATGGCACAGGTAAGGAGGGTGGCTTGGGGCAACAGGGAAGTGGGAGCCTGGGGGCAACAGGGTAGGGGGTGGGTGGGTTGTTGGGGGCAATATAGGAAGGGAATGGGTGGATGGGAGGTTGGAGCAACAGGGAAGGTGGTGGTTGGGTGGGTGGGGGCAAACAGGGCGGTAGAGTGTGTTGGGACAACAGGATAGTGGGGGTGGTTGGGTGCAACAGGGAAGGGGGTTGGTGGTTGTGGGTAACAGGAAAGGGGGTGGGTTCATGGTTGGGGGCAACAGGGAAGGGTGTGGGTGGATGGGCTTGTGGGGGCAAGAGAGAAGGGAGTGGGTGTGATGGACCGTGGGGTCAACAGGGAAGGGGGTGTGGGCAACAGGGAAGTGGTTTGGTGGGTGGGAGGGGGCAAAAGTGAAGGTGGTGGATCTGTGGGTGGTGGCAACAGGGAAGGGGTGGGTCCATGGGTGGGGGCAACAGTGAAGGGGTAGGTCCATGGGTGGGGGCAACAGGGAAGGTGGTGGGGGCAACAGGAAAGGGGTGGGTCCGTGGGTGGCGGCAACAGGATAGTGGGGGTTGTTGGGTGCAACAGGGAAGGGGGTTGGTTGTTGGGGGTAACAGGAAAAGGGATGGGTTCATGGTTGGGGGCAACAGGGAAGGGAGTGGGTGGATGGTTCGGTGTGGGCAAGAGGGAAGCGGGTGGGTGGGATGGAGGGTGGGGTCAACAGGGAAGGCGGTGCGGGCAACAGGGAAGGGGTTGGGTAGGTGGGAGGGGTCAACAGAGAAGGTGGTGGATCCGTGGGTGGTGGCAACAGGGAAGGGGGTGGGTCCATGGCTGGAAGCAACAGGGAAGTGGTTGATGGGAGCATGGAGGCAACATGGAAGTGGGTGGGTGGGAGGGTGGGGGCAACAGGGAAGTGGGTGGGTGAGTGGATGGGGGCAACAGGGAAGTGGGTGGGTGGGAGGGTGGGGGGTACATGGAAGGGGGTGGGAAGATGGGATCAACAGGAACAGGGGTGGGTAGGTGGCGGCAACTGGGAATTGGAAGGGGAAAACATGGAAATGGTTGAGTTGGGGCAACAGGGAAGGGGATGCGTGGTTAGGTAAGGGCAACAGGGAAGGGAGTGGGGGCTACTGGGAAGGAGCTGGGTGGGTGGGGTCAACAGAGAAGGGGGGTTTGTCTGTGGGTGTGGGCAACAGGGAAGGGGTGGGTGGGTGTGTGGGGGCAACAGGGATGGGTGTTGGTGCGTGGGTGGGTGTCAACAGGGAAGTGGTGGATGGGAGCGTGGAGGCAACATGGAAGTGGGTGGGTGGGAGGGTGGGGGCAACAGTGAAGTGGGTGGGTGAGTGGATGGGGGCAACAGGGAAGTGGGTGGGTGGGAGGGTGGGGGGAACATGGAAGGGGGTGGGAAGTTGGGATCAACAGGAACAGCGGTGGGTAGATGGCGGCAACTGGGAATTGGATGGGGAAAACATGGAAATGGGTGAGTTGGGGCAACAGGGAAGGGGAAGGGTGGTTAGGTAAGGGCAACAGGGAAGGGAAAGTGCTGGGTGGGTGGAGTCAACAGAGAACGGGGTGGGTCTGTGGGTGTGGGCAAAAGGGAAGGTGGTGGGGGCAACAGGAAAGGGGTGGGTCCGTGGGTGGTGGCAACAGGATAGTGGGGGTTGTTGGGTGCAACAGGGAAGGGGGTTGGTTGTTGGGGGGTAACAGGAAAAGGGATGGGATCATGGTTGGGGGCAACAGGGAAGGGAGTGGGTGGATGGTTCGGTGTGGGCAAGAGGGAAGCGGGTGGGTGGGATGGAGGGTGTGGTCAACAGGGAAGTCGGTGCGGGCAACAGGGAAGTGGTTGGGTGGGTGGGAGGGGGCAACAGAGAAGGTGGTGGATCCGTGGGTGGTGGCAACAGGGAAGGGGGTGGGTCCATGGCTGGAGGCAACAGGGAAGTGGTGGATGGGAGCATGGAGGCAACATGGAAGTGGGTGGGTGGGAGGGTGGGGGCAACAGGGAAGTGGTTGGGTGTGTGGATGGGGGCAACAGGGAAGTGGGTGGGTGGGAGGGTGGGGGCAACAGGGAAGTGGGTGGGTGTGTGGATGGGGGCAACAGGGAAGTGGGTGGGTGGGAGGTTGGGGGGAACATGGAAGGGGGTGGGAAGATGGGATCAACAGGAACGGTGGTGGGTAGGTGACGGCAACTGGGAATTGGATGGGGAAAACATGGAAATGGGTGAGTCGGGGCAACAGGGAAGTGGAAGGCTGGTTTGGTAAGGGCAACAGGGAAGGGAAGGAGCTGGGTGGGTGGGGTCAACAGAGAAGGGGGTGGGTCTGTGGGTGTGGGCAACAGGGAAGGGGTGGGTGTGTGTGTGGGGGCAACAGGGAAGGTGGTGGGGGCAACAGTAAAGGGCATTGGTGGGTGGGCGGGAGTCAACAGGGAAGGGGGTTGATGGGAGTGTGGGGGCAACATGGAAGTGGGTGGGGGCAACAGGGAGTTGGGTGAGTGAGAGGGTGGGGGCAACATGGAAGGGTGAGGGTGCTTGCAAAAGGGAGGTTGGCTGTGTGATGGCACAGGTAAGGAGGGTGGGTTGGGGCAACAGGGAAGTGGGAGGCTGGGGGCAACATGGAAGGGGGTGGGTGGGTCGTTGGGGGCAATAAGGAAGGGAATGAGTGGATGGGTGGGTGGAGCAACAGGGAAGCTGGTGGTTGGGTGGGTGGGGGCAACAGGGCGGTAGAGTGTGTTGGGATAACAGGATAGTTGGGGTGGTTGGGTGCAACAGGGAAGGGGGTTGGTGGTTGGGGGGTAACAGGAAAGGGGGTGGGTTCATGGTTGGGGGCAACAGGGAAGGGTGTGGGTGAATGGGTTTGTGGGGGCAAGAGAGAAGGGAGTGGGTGTGCTGGAGCGTGGGGTCAACAGGGAAGGCGGTGCGGGCAACAGGGAAGGGGTTGGGTGGGTGGGAGGGGGCAACAGAGAAGGTGGTGGATCCGTGGGTGGTGGCAACAGGGAAGGGGGTGGGTCCATGGCTGGAAGCAACAGGGAAGTGGTTGATGGGAGCATGGAGGCAACATGGAAGTGGGTGGGTGGGAGGGTGGGGGCAACAGGGAAGTGGGTGGGTGAGTGGATGGGGGCAACAGGGAAGTGGGTGGGTGGGAGGGTGGGGGCAACAGGGAAGTGGGTGGGTGAGTGGATGGGGGCAACAGGGAAGTGGGTGGGTGGGAGGTTGGGGGGAACATGGAAGGGGGTGGAAAATGGGATCAACAGGAACAGTGGTGGGTAGGTGAAGGCAACTGTGAATTGGATGGGAAAAACATGGAAATGGGTGAGTTGGGGCAACAGGGAAGTGGAAGGGTGGTTAGGTAAGGGCAACAGGGAAGGAAGGAGCTGGGTGGGTGGGGTCAACAGAGAAGGGGGTGGGTCTGTGGGTGTGGGCAACAGGGAAGGGGTGGGTGTGTGTGTGGGGGGCAACAGGGAAGGTGGTGGGGGCAACAGTGAAGGGCATTGGTGGGTGGGCGGGAGTCAACAGGGAAGGGGGTGGATGGGAGGGTGGGGGCAACATGGAAGTGGGTGGGTGGGTGGGTGGGGCAACAGGGAGTTGGGTGGGTAAGAGGGTGGGGGCAACATGGAAGGGGGTGGGTGGGTGTGTGGGGGCAACAGGGATGTGTTTGGGTGGGAGGGTGGGGGCAACATGGAAGGGGGTGGGTGGGTGGGTGGTGGCAACATGTAAGTGGGTGGGTGGGCGGGTGGGGGCAGCATGGTAGGGGGTGTGTGTGTGGGGTCAAAGGGGAAAGTGGGGTGTCTGTGTGGGGTCAACAGGGACGGGGTTGTGTGGTTGGGTGGGGTCAACAGGGCAGGTGGTGGTTGGGTGGGTTGGGGCAATAGGGAAGGGTGTGGGTGGTTGCAACAGGGAGGTTGTCTGTGTGATGGCACAGGTAAGGAGGGTGGCTTGGGGCAACAGGGAAGTGGGAGCCTGGGGGCCACAGGGTAGGGGGTGGGTGGGTTGTTGGGGGCAATATAGGAAGGGAATGGGTGGATGGGAGGTTGGAGCAACAGGGAAGGTGGTGGTTGGGTGGGTGGGGGCAAACAGGGCGGTAGAGTGTGTTGGGACAACAGGATAGTGGGGGTGGTTGGGTGCAACAGGGAAGGGGGTTGGTGGTTGTGGGTAACAGGAAAGGGGGTGGGTTCATGGTTGGGGGCAACAGGGAAGGGTGTGGGTGGATGGGCTTGTGGGGGCAAGAGAGAAGGGAGTGGGTGTGATGGACCGTGGGGTCAACAGGGAAGGGGGTGTGGGCAACAGGGAAGTGGTTTGGTGGGTGGGAGGGGGCAAAAGTGAAGGTGGTGGATCTGTGGGTGGTGGCAACAGGGAAGGGGTGGGTCCATGGGTGGGGGCAACAGTGAAGGGGTAGGTCCATGGGTGGGGGCAACAGGGAAGGTGGTGGGGGCAACAGGAAAGGGGTGGGTCCGTGGGTGGCGGCAACAGGATAGTGGGGGTTGTTGGGTGCAACAGGGAAGGGGGTTGGTTGTTGGGGGTAACAGGAAAAGGGATGGGTTCATGGTTGGGGGCAACAGGGAAGGGAGTGGGTGGATGGTTCGGTGTGGGCAAGAGGGAAGCGGGTGGGTGGGATGGAGGGTGGGGTCAACAGGGAAGGCGGTGCGGGCAACAGGGAAGGGGTTGGGTAGGTGGGAGGGGTCAACAGAGAAGGTGGTGGATCCGTGGGTGGTGGCAACAGGGAAGGGGGTGGGTCCATGGCTGGAAGCAACAGGGAAGTGGTTGATGGGAGCATGGAGGCAACATGGAAGTGGGTGGGTGGGAGGGTGGGGGCAACAGGGAAGTGGGTGGGTGAGTGGATGGGGGCAACAGGGAAGTGGGTGGGTGGGAGGGTGGGGGGTACATGGAAGGGGGTGGGAAGATGGGATCAACAGGAACAGGGGTGGGTAGGTGGCGGCAACTGGGAATTGGAAGGGGAAAACATGGAAATGGTTGAGTTGGGGCAACAGGGAAGGGGATGCGTGGTTAGGTAAGGGCAACAGGGAAGGGAGTGGGGGCTACTGGGAAGGAGCTGGGTGGGTGGGGTCAACAGAGAAGGGGGTTTGTCTGTGGGTGTGGGCAACAGGGAAGGGGTGGGTGGGTGTGTGGGGGCAACAGGGATGGGTGTTGGTGCGTGGGTGGGTGTCAACAGGGAAGTGGTGGATGGGAGCGTGGAGGCAACATGGAAGTGGGTGGGTGGGAGGGTGGGGGCAACAGTGAAGTGGGTGGGTGAGTGGATGGGGGCAACAGGGAAGTGGGTGGGTGGGAGGGTGGGGGGAACATGGAAGGGGGTGGGAAGTTGGGATCAACAGGAACAGCGGTGGGTAGATGGCGGCAACTGGGAATTGGATGGGGAAAACATGGAAATGGGTGAGTTGGGGCAACAGGGAAGGGGAAGGGTGGTTAGGTAAGGGCAACAGGGAAGGGAAAGTGCTGGGTGGGTGGAGTCAACAGAGAACGGGGTGGGTCTGTGGGTGTGGGCAAAAGGGAAGGTGGTGGGGGCAACAGGAAAGGGGTGGGTCCGTGGGTGGTGGCAACAGGATAGTGGGGGTTGTTGGGTGCAACAGGGAAGGGGGTTGGTTGTTGGGGGTAACAGGAAAAGGGATGGGATCATGGTTGGGGGCAACAGGGAAGGGAGTGGGTGGATGGTTCGGTGTGGGCAAGAGGGAAGCGGGTGGGTGGGATGGAGGGTGTGGTCAACAGGGAAGTCGGTGCGGGCAACAGGGAAGTGGTTGGGTGGGTGGGAGGGGGCAACAGAGAAGGTGGTGGATCCGTGGGTGGTGGCAACAGGGAAGGGGGTGGGTCCATGGCTGGAGGCAACAGGGAAGTGGTGGATGGGAGCATGGAGGCAACATGGAAGTGGGTGGGTGGGAGGGTGGGGGCAACAGGGAAGTGGTTGGGTGTGTGGATGGGGGCAACAGGGAAGTGGGTGGGTGGGAGGGTGGGGGCAACAGGGAAGTGGGTGGGTGTGTGGATGGGGGCAACAGGGAAGTGGGTGGGTGGGAGGTTGGGGGGAACATGGAAGGGGGTGGGAAGATGGGATCAACAGGAACGGTGGTGGGTAGGTGACGGCAACTGGGAATTGGATGGGGAAAACATGGAAATGGGTGAGTCGGGGCAACAGGGAAGTGGAAGGGTGGTTTGGTAAGGGCAACAGGGAAGGGAAGGAGCTGGGTGGGTGGGGTCAACAGAGAAGGGGGTGGGTCTGTGGGTTTGGGCAACAGGGAAGGTGTGGGTGTGTGTGTGGGGGCAACAGGGAAGGTGGTGGGGGGCAACAGTAAAGGGCATTGGTGGGTGGGCGGGAGTCAACAGGGAAGGGGGTTGATGGGAGTGTGGGGGCAACATGGAAGTGGGTGGGGGCAACAGGGAGTTGGGTGAGTGAGAGGGTGGGGGCAACATGGAAGGGTGAGGGTGCTTGCAAAAGGGAGGTTGGCTGTGTGATGGCACAGGTAAGGAGGGTGGGTTGGGGCAACAGGGAAGTGGGAGGCTGGGGGCAACATGGAAGGGGGTGGGTGGGTCGTTGGGGGCAATAAGGAAGGGAATGAGTGGATGGGTGGGTGGAGCAACAGGGAAGCTGGTGGTTGGGTGGGTGGGGGCAACAGGGCGGTAGAGTGTGTTCGGACAACAGGATAGTTGGGGTGGTTGGGTGCAACAGGGAAGGGGGTTGGTGGTTGGGGGTAACAGGAAAGGGGGTGGGTTCATGGTTGGGGGCAACAGGGAAGGGTGTGTGTGGATGGGTTTGTGGGGGCAAGAGAGAAGGGAGTGGGTGTGCTGGAGCGTGGGGTCAACAGGGAAGGGGGTGTGGGCAACAGGGAAGTGGTTTGGTGGGTGGGAGGGGGCAAAAGTGAAGGTGGTGGATCTGTGGGTGGTGGCAACAGGGAAGGGGTGGGTCCATGGGTGGGGGCAACAGTGAAGGGGTAGGTCCATGGGTGGGGGCAACAGGGAAGGTGGTGGGGGCAACAGGAAAGGGGTGGGTCCGTGGGTGGCGGCAACAGGATAGTGGGGGTTGTTGGGTGCAACAGGGAAGGGGGTTGGTTGTTGGGGGTAACAGGAAAAGGGATGGGATCATGGTTGGGGGCAACAGGGAAGGGAGTGGGTGGATGGTTCGGTGTGGGCAAGAGGGAAGCGGGTGGGTGGGATGGAGGGTGGGGTCAACAGAGAAGGCGGTGCGGGCAACACGGAAGGGGTTGGGTGGGTGGGAGGGGGCAACAGAGACGGTGGTGGATCCGTGGGTGGTGGCAACAGGGAAAAGGTGGGTCCATGGCTGGAAGCAACAGGGAAGTGGTTGATGGGAGCATGGAGGCAACATGGAAGTGGGTGGGTGGGAGGGTGGGGGCAACAGGGAAGTGGGTGGGTGAGTGGATGGGGGCAACAGGGAAGTGGGTGGGTGTGAGGGTGGGGGCAACAGGGAAGTGGGTGGGTGAGTGGATGGGGGCAACAGGGAAGTGGGTGGGTGGGAGGTTGGGGGGAACATGGAAGGGGGTGGAAAATGGGATCAACAGGAACAGTGGTGGGTAGGTGACGGCAAGTGGGAATTGGATGGGGAAAACATGGAAATGGGTGAGTTGGGGCAACAGGGAAGTGGAAGGGTGGTTAGGTAAGGGCAACAGGGAAGGGAAGGAGCTGGGTGGGTGGGGTCAACAGAGAAGGGGGTGGGTCTGTGGGTGTGGGCAACAGGGAATGGGTGGGTGTGTGTGTGGGGGCAACAGGGAAGGTGGTGGGGGCAACAGTGAAGGGCATTGGTGGGTGGGCGGGAGTCAACAGGGAAGGGGGTGGATGGGAGGGTGGGGGCAACATGGAAGTGGGTGGGTGGTTGGGTGGGGGCAACAGGGAGTTGGGTGGGTGAGAGGGTGGGGGCAACATGGAAGGGGGTGGGTGGGTGTGTGGGGGCAACAGGGATGTGTTTGGGTGGGAGGGTGGGGGCAACATGGAAGGGGGTGGGTGGGTGGGTGGTGGCAACATGTAAGTGGGTGGGTGGGCGGGTGGGGGCAGCATGGTAGGGGGTGTGTGTGTGGGGTCAAAGGGGAAAGTGGGGTGTCTGTGTGGGGTCAACAGGGAAGGTGGTGGGGGCAACAGGGAAGGGCATTGGTGGGTGGGCGGGAGTCACCAGGGAAGTGGGTGGGTGGGTGGGTGGGGGCAACAGGGAATTGGGTGGGTGAGAGGGTGGGGACAACATGGAAGGGGGTGGGTGGGTGGGTGGGGGCAACAGGGATGTGGTTGGGTGGGAGGGTGGGGGCAACATGGAAGTGGGTGGGTGGGTGGGTGGGGGGCAACAGGTAAGTGGGTGGGTGGGAGGGTGTGAGCAGCATGGTAGGGGGGGCGTGTGTGAGGTCAAAGGGGAAAGTGGGGTGTCTGTGTGGGGTCAACAGGGACGGGGTTGTGTGTGTGGGTGGGGGCAACAGGGAAGGGTGTGGGTCCATGGCTGGAGGCAACAGGGAAGTGTTGGATGGGAGCATGGAGGCAACATGGAAGTGGGTGGGTGGGAGGGTGGGGGCAACAGGGAAGTGGGTGGGTGAGTGGATGGGGGCAACAGGGAAGTGGGTGGGTGGGAGGGTGGGGGCAACAGGGAAGTGGGTGGGTGAGTGGATGGGGGCAACAGGGAAGTGGGTGGTTGGTTATGTAAGGGCAACAGGGAAGGGAGTGGGGGCTACTGGGAAGGAGCTGGGTGGGTGGGCTCAACAGAGAAGGGGGTTTGACTGTGGGTGTGGGCAACAGGGAAGGGGTGGGTAGTGTGTGGGGGCAACAGGGATGGGTGTTGGTGCATGGGTGGGTGTCAACAGGGAAGTGGTGGATGGGAGCGTGGAGGCAACATGGAAGTGGAAGGGTGGGAGGGTGGTGGCAACAGGGAAGTGGGTGGGTGAGTGGAATGGGGCAGCAGGGAAGGGAGTGGGTGGTTGGTTCGGTGTGGGCAAGAGGGAAGCGGGTGGGTGGGATGGAGGGTGGGGTCAACAGGGAAGGGGGTGCGGGCAACAGGGAAGGGGTTGGGTGGGTGGGAGGGGGCAACAGAGAAGGTGGTGTATCCGTGGGTGGTGGCAACAGGGAAGGGGGTGGGACAATGGCTGGAGGCAACAGGGAAGTGGTGGATGGGAGCATGGAGGCAACATGGAAGTGGGTGGGTGGGAGGGTGGGAGCAACAGGGAAGTGGGTGGGTGAGTGGATGGGGGCAACAGGGATGTGGGTGGGTGGGAGGGTCGGAGGAACATGGAAGGGGGTGGGAAGATGGGATCAACAGGAACAGGGGTGGGTAGGTGGCGGCAAATGGGAATTGGATGGGGAAAACATGGAAATGGGTGAGTTGGGGCAACAGGGAAGGGGAAGGGTGGTTAGGTAAGGGCAACAGGGAAGGGAAGGAGCTGGGTGGGTGGGGTCAACAGAGAAGGGGGTGGGTCTGTGGGTGTGGGCAACAGGGAAGGGGTGGTTGGGTGTGTGGGGGCAGCCGAGAAGGTGGTGGGGGCAACAGGGAAGTGCATTGGTGGGTGGGCGGGAGTCAACAGGGAAGGGGGTGGATGGGAGGGTGGGGGCAACATGGAAGTGGGTGGGTGGGTGGGTGGGGGCAACAGGGAATTGGGTGGGTGAGAGGGTGGGGGCACCATGGAAGGGGGTGGTTGGGTGGGTGGGGGCAACAGGGATGTGGTTGGGTGGGAGGGTGGGGGCAGCATGGTAGGGTGTGTGTGTGTGTGGTCAAAGGGGAAAGTGGGGTGTCTGTGTGTGGTCAACAGGGACGGGGTTGTGTGGGTGGGTGGTGGCAAAAGGGCAGGTGGTGGTTGGGAGGGTGGGGGCAACAGGGAAGGGTATGGGTGGTTGCAACAGGGAGGTTGGCTGTGTGATGGCACAGGAAAGGAGGGTGGGTGGGGCAACAGGGAAGTGGGAGGCTGGGGGCAACAGGGAAGGGGGTGGGTGTTTGGTTGGGGGCAATAAGGAAGGGAATGGGTGTATGGGTGGGTGGAGCAACAGGGAAGGTGGTGGTTGGGTGGGTGGGGGCAACAGGGTGGTACAGTGTGTTGGGACAACAGGATAGTGGGGGTGGTTGGGTGCAACAGGGAAGGGGGTTGGTGGTTGTGGGTAACAGGAAAGAGGGTGGGTTCATGGTTGGGGGCAACAGGGAAGGGAGTGGGTGGATGGTTCGGTGTGGGCAAGAGGGAAGCTGGTGGGTGGGATGGAGGGTGGGGTCAACAGGGAAGGTGGTGCGGGCAACAGGGAAGGGGTTGGGTGGGTGGGAGGGGGCAACAGAGAAGGTGGTGGATCCGTGGGTGGTGGCAACAGGGAAGGGGGTGGGTCCATGGATGGAGGCAACAGGGAAGTGGTGGATGGGAGCATGGAGGCAACATGGAAGTGGGTGGGTGGGAGGGTGGGGGCAACATGAAAGTGGGTGGGTGGGAGGGTGGGGGGAACATGGAAGTGGGTGCGAAGATGGGATCAACAGGAACAGGGGTGGGTAGGTGGCGGCAACTGGGAATTGGAAGGGGAAAACATGGAAATGGGTGAGTTGGGGCAACAGGGAAGGGGGTGGGTGGTTAGGTAAGGGCAACAGGGAAGGGAGTGGGGGCTACTGGGAAGGAGCTGGGTGGGTGGGGTCAACAGAGAAGGGGGTTTGTCTGTGGGTGTGGGCAACAGGGAAGGGGTGGGTGGGTGTGTGGGGGCAACAGGGAATGTGGTGGGGGCAACAGGGAAGGGCAATGGTGGGTGGGCGGGAGTCAACAGGTAAGGGGGCGGATGGGAGGGTGGGGGCAACATGGACGTGGGTGGGCGGGTGGGTGAGTGCAACAGGGAAGTGGCAGGGTGGGAGGGTGGGGGCAACATGGAAGGGGGTGGGTGGGTGGGTGGGGGCAACAGGGAAGTGGTTGGGTGGGAGGGTGCGGGCAACATGGAAGGGTTGGGTGGGAAGGTGGGTCAACAGTGAAGTGGGTTGGTGGGAGGGTGGGGACAGCATGGAAGGGGGTACGTGGGTGGGGTCAAAGGGGAAAGTGGGGTGTCTGTGTGGGGTCAACAGCGATGGGGTTGTGTGGGTGGGTGGGGGCAACAGGGCAGGTGGTGGTTGGGTGGGTGGGGGCAACAGGGAAGGGTGTGGGTGGTTGCAACAGGGAGGTTGGCTGTGTGATGGCACAGGTAAGGAGGGTGGGTTGGAGCAACAGGGAAGTGGGAGGCTGGGGGCAACAGGGAAGGTGGTGGGTGGGTGGTTGGAGGCAATAAGGAAGGGAATGGGTAGATGGGTGGGTGGAGCAACAGGGAAGGTGGTGGTTGGGTGGGTGGGTGCAACAGGGCGGTAGGGTGTGTTGGGGCAACAGGATAGTGGGGGTGGTTGGGTGCAACAGGGAAGGGGGTTGGTGGTTGGGGGTAACAGGAAAGGGGGTGGGTTCATGGTTGGGGGCAACAGGGAAGGGAGTGGGTGGATAGGTTGGTGGGGGCAAGAGAGAAGGGAGTGGGTGTGATGGACCGTGGGGTCAACAGGGAAGGGCGTGCGGGCAACATGAAAGTGGTTGGGTGGGAGGGTGGGGGGAACATGGAAGGGGGTGGGAAGATGGGATCAACAGGAACTGGGGTGGGTAGGTGGCGGCAACTGGGAATTGGATGGGGAAAAGATGGAAATGGGTGAGTTGATGCAACAGGGAAGGGGGTGGGTGGTTAGGTAAGGGCAACATGGAAGGGAGTGGGGGCTACAGGGAAGGAGCTAGGTGGATGGGTTTAACAGGGAAGGGGGTTTGTCTGTGGGTGTGGGCAACAGAGAAGGGGTGGGTGGGTGTGTGGGGGCAACAGGGGATGTGGTGGGGGCAACAGGGAAGGGCATTGGTGGGTTGGCGGGAGTCAACAGGTAAGGGGGTGGATGGGAAGGTGGGGGCAACATGGACGTGGGTGGGCGGGTGGGTGGGGGCAACAGGGAAGTGGCTGGGTGGGAGGGTGGGGGCAACATGGAAGGGGGTGGGTGTGTGTGTGGGGGCAACAGGGAAGTGGTTGGGTGGGAGGGTGGGGGCAACATGGAAGGTGATGGGTGGGAAGGTGGGTCAACAGGGATGTGGGTGGGTGGGAGGGTGGGGACAGCATGGAAGGGGGTATGTGGGTGGGGTCAAAGGGGAAAGTGGGGTGTCTGTGTGGGGTCAACAGGGATGGGGTTGTGTGGCTGGGTGGGGGCAACAGGGCAGGTGGTGGTTGGGTGGGTGGGGGCAACAGGGAAGGGTTGGGTGGTTGCAACAGGGAGGTTGGCTGGGTGATGGCTCAGGTAAGGAGGGTAGGTTGGGGCAACAGGGAAGTGGGAGGCTGGGGACAACAGGGAAGGGGGTGGGTCGGTGATTGGGGGCAATAAGGAAGGGAATGGGTGGATGGGTGGGTGGAGCAACAGGGAAGGTGGTGGTTGGGTGGGTGGGTGGGGGCAACAGGGCGGTAGAGTGTGTTGGGACAACAGGATAGTGGGGGTGGTTGGGTGCAACAGGGAAGGGGGTTGGTGTTTGGGGGTAACAGGAAAGAGGGTGGGTTCATGGTTGTGGGCAACAGGGAAGGGAGTGGGTGGATGGGTTTGTGGGGGCAAGAGAGAAGGGAGTGGGTGTGCTGGACCGTGGGGTCAACAGGGAAGGGGGTGCGGGCAACAGGGAATGGGTTGGGTGTGTGGGAGGGGGCAACAGAGAAGGTGGTGGATCTGTGGGTGGTGAAAACTGGGAAGGGGTTGGGTCCATGTCTGGGGGCAACAGGAAAGGGGTATGTCCATGGGTGTGGGCAACAGGGAAGGTGGTGGGGGCAACAGGGAAGGGGTGGGTCTGTGGGTGGGGGCAACAGGGAAGGTTGTTAGTGGGTGGGTGTGGGTATCAAGGAATGTGTTGGGTGTGTGGATGGGGGCTACATGGAAGGGGGTGGGAGCGTCGGGGCAACAGGGAAGAGGGTGAGGCAACAGGGAAGGTGTTGGGTGTGTGGGAGGGGGCAACAGAGAAGGTGGTGGATCTGTGGGTGGTGAAAACTGGGAAGGGGTTGGGTCCATGGCGGGGGGCAACAGGAAAGGGGTAGGTCCATGGGTGTGGGCAACAGGGAAGGTGGTGGGGGCAACAGGGAAGGGGTGGGTCTGTGGGTGGGGGCAACAGGGAAGGTTGTTATTGGGTGGGTGTGGGTATCAGGGAATGTGTTGGGTGTGTGGATGGGGGCTACATGGAAGGGGGTGGGAGCATCGGGGCAACAGGAAGGGGAAGTGTGGTTAGGTAAGGGCAACAGGGAAGGGAAGGAGCTGGGTGGGTGGGGTCAACAGAGAAGGGGGTGGGTCTGTGGGTGTGGGCAACAGGGAAGGGGTGGTTGGGTGTGTGGGGGCAGCCGAGAAGGTGGTGGGGGCAACAGGGAAGTGCATTGGTGGGTGGGCGGGAGTCAACAGGGAAGGGGGTGGATGGGAGGGTGGGGGCAACATGGAAGTGGGTGGGTGGGTGGGTGGGGGCAACAGGGAATTGGGTGGGTGAGAGGGTGGGGGCACCATGGAAGGGGGTGGTTGGGTGGGTGGGGGCAACAGGGATGTGGTTGGGTGGGAGGGTGGGGGCAGCATGGTAGGGTGTGTGTGTGTGTGGTCAAAGGGGAAAGTGGGGTGTCTGTGTGTGGTCAACAGGGACGGGGTTGTGTGGGTGGGTGGTGGCAAAAGGGCAGGTGGTGGTTGGGTGGGTGGGGGCAACAGGGAAGGGTATGGGTGGTTGCGACAGGGAGGTTGGCTGTGTGATGGCACAGGAAAGGAGGGTGGGTGGGGCAACAGGGAAGTGGGAGGCTGGGGGCAACAGGGAAGGGGGTGGGTGTTTGGTTGGGGGCAATAAGGAAGGGAATGGGTGGATGGGTGGGTGGAGCAACAGGGAAGGTGGTGGTTGGGTGGGTGGGGGCAACAGGGTGGTACAGTGTGTTGGGACAACAGGATAGTGGGGGTGGTTGGGTGCAACAGGGAAGGGGGTTGGTGGTTGGGGGTAACAGGAAAGAGGGTGGGTTCATGGTTGGGGGCAACAGGGAAGGGAGTGGGTGGATGGTTCGGTGTGGGCAAGAGGGAAGCTGGTGGGTGGGATGGAGGGTGGGGTCAACAGGGAAGGTGGTGCGGGCAACAGGGAAGGGGTTGGGTGGGTGGGAGGGGGCAACAGAGAAGGTGGTGGATCCGTGGGTGGTGGCAACAGGGAAGGGGGTGGGTCCATGGATGGAGGCAACAGGGAAGTGGTGGATGGGAGCATGGAGGCAACATGGAAGTGGGTGGGTGGGAGGGTGGTGGCAACAGGGAAGTGGGTGGGTGAGTGGATGGGGGCAACATGAAAGTGGGTGGGTGGGAGGGTGGGGGGAACATGGAAGTGGGTGGGAAGATGGGATCAACAGGAACAGGGGTGGGTAGGTGGCGGCAACTGGGAATTGGAAGGGGAAAACATGGAAATGGGTGAGTTGGGGCAACAGGGAAGGGGGTGGGTGGTTAGGTAAGGGCAACAGGGAAGGGAGTGGGGGCTACTGGGAAGGAGCTGGGTGGGTGGGGTCAACAGAGAAGGGGGTTTGTCTGTGGGTGTGGGCAACAGGGAAGGGGTGGGTGGGTGTGTGGGGGCAACAGGGAATGTGGTGGGGGCAACAGGGAAGGGCAATGGTGGGTGGGCGGGAGTCAACAGGTAAGGGGGCGGATGGGAGGGTGGGGGCAACATGGACGTGGGTGGGCGGGTGGGTGAGTGCAACAGGGAAGTGGCAGGGTGGGAGGGTGGGGGCAACATGGAAGGGGGTGGGTGGGTGGGTGGGGGCAACAGGGAAGTGGTTGGGTGGGAGGGTGCGGGCAACATGGAAGGGTTGGGTGGGAAGGTGGGTCAACAGTGAAGTGGGTTGGTGGGAGGGTGGGGACAGCATGGAAGGGGGTACGTGGGTGGGGTCAAAGGGGAAAGTGGGGTGTCTGTGTGGGGTCAACAGCGATGGGGTTGTGTGGGTGGGTGGGGGCAACAGGGCAGGTGGTGGTTGGGTGGGTGGGGGCAACAGGGAAGGGTGTGGGTGGTTGCAACAGGGAGGTTGGCTGTGTGATGGCACAGGTAAGGAGGGTGGGTTGGAGCAACAGGGAAGTGGGAGGCTGGGGGCAACAGGGAAGGTGGTGGGTGGGTGGTTGGAGGCAATAAGGAAGGGAATGGGTAGATGGGTGGGTGGAGCAACAGGGAAGGTGGTGGTTGGGTGGGTGGGTGCAACAGGGCGGTAGGGTGTGTTGGGGCAACAGGATAGTGGGGGTGGTTGGGTGCAACAGGGAAGGGGGTTGGTGGTTGGGGGTAACAGGAAAGGGGGTGGGTTCATGGTTGGGGGCAACAGGGAAGGGAGTGGGTGGATAGGTTGGTGGGGGCAAGAGAGAAGGGAGTGGGTGTGATGGACCGTGGGGTCAACAGGGAAGGGCGTGCGGGCAACATGAAAGTGGTTGGGTGGGAGGGTGGGGGGAACATGGAAGGGGGTGGGAAGATGGGATCAACAGGAACTGGGGTGGGTAGGTGGCGGCAACTGGGAATTGGATGGGGAAAAGATGGAAATGGGTGAGTTGATGCAACAGGGAAGGGGGTGGGTGGTTAGGTAAGGGCAACATGGAAGGGAGTGGGGGCTACAGGGAAGGAGCTAGGTGGATGGGTTTAACAGGGAAGGGGGTTTGTCTGTGGGTGTGGGCAACAGAGAAGGGGTGGGTGGGTGTGTGGGGGCAACAGGGGATGTGGTGGGGGCAACAGGGAAGGGCATTGGTGGGTTGGCGGGAGTCAACAGGTAAGGGGGTGGATGGGAAGGTGGGGGCAACATGGACGTGGGTGGGCGGGTGGGTGGGGGCAACAGGGAAGTGGCTGGGTGGGAGGGTGGGGGCAACATGGAAGGGGGTGGGTGTGTGTGTGGGGGCAACAGGGAAGTGGTTGGGTGGGAGGGTGGGGGCAACATGGAAGGTGATGGGTGGGAAGGTGGGTCAACAGGGATGTGGGTGGGTGGGAGGGTGGGGACAGCATGGAAGGGGGTATGTGGGTGGGGTCAAAGGGGAAAGTGGGGTGTCTGTGTGGGGTCAACAGGGATGGGGTTGTGTGGCTGGGTGGGGGCAACAGGGCAGGTGGTGGTTGGGTGGGTGGGGGCAACAGGGAAGGGTTGGGTGGTTGCAACAGGGAGGTTGGCTGGGTGATGGCTCAGGTAAGGAGGGTAGGTTGGGGCAACAGGGAAGTGGGAGGCTGGGGACAACAGGGAAGGGGGTGGGTCGGTGATTGGGGGCAATAAGGAAGGGAATGGGTGGATGGGTGGGTGGAGCAACAGGGAAGGTGGTGGTTGGGTGGGTGGGTGGGGGCAACAGGGCGGTAGAGTGTGTTGGGACAACAGGATAGTGGGGGTGGTTGGGTGCAACAGGGAAGGGGGTTGGTGTTTGGGGGTAACAGGAAAGAGGGTGGGTTCATGGTTGGGGGCAACAGGGAAGGGAGTGGGTGGATGGGTTTGTGGGGGCAAGAGAGAAGGGAGTGGGTGTGCTGGACCGTGGGGTCAACAGGGAAGGGGGTGCGGGCAACAGGGAATGGGTTGGGTGTGTGGGAGGGGGCAACAGAGAAGGTGGTGGATCTGTGGGTGGTGAAAACTGGGAAGGGGTTGGGTCCATGTCTGGGGGCAACAGGAAAGGGGTATGTCCATGGGTGTGGGCAACAGGGAAGGTGGTGGGGGCAACAGGGAAGGGGTGGGTCTGTGGGTGGGGGCAACAGGGAAGGTTGTTAGTGGGTGGGTGTGGGTATCAGGGAATGTGTTGGGTGTGTGGATGGGGGCTACATGGAAGGGGGTGGGAGCGTCGGGGCAACAGGGAAGAGGGTGAGGCAACAGGGAAGGTGTTGGGTGTGTGGGAGGGGGCAACAGAGAAGGTGGTGGATCTGTGGGTGGTGAAAACTGGGAAGGGGTTGGGTCCATGGCTGGGGTCAACAGGAAAGGGGTAGGTCCATGGGTGTGGGCAACAGGGAAGGTGGTGGGGGCAACAGGGAAGGGGTGGGTCTGTGGGTGGGGGCAACAGGGAAGGTTGTTATTGGGTGGGTGTGGGTATCAGGGAATGTGTTGGGTGTGTGGATGGGGGCTACATGGAAGGGGGTGGGAGCATCGGGGCAACAGGAAAGAGGGTGAGGCAACAGGAAATTGGCTGGGTTGGGGCAACATGGAAGGGGTTGTGTGGGTGGGGTCAAAAGGAAGGGGGTGTATGTCTGGTTGGGGTCAACAGAGAAGGGGGTAATTGGGTAGGTGGGGGCAACAGGGAAGGGTGTGGGTGGTTGCAACAGTGATGATGGGTTTGTGGGAGCAAAAAGGAAGGGGTGTGTGGGGGCAACAGGGAAGGGGGTGGGTGGGGGCAACAGGGAAGGGGGTGGGTGGGTGTTTTGGGTCAACAGGGAAGGCAGTTGGTGGTTTGGTGGGTGGCGGCAACAGGGAAGGGTGTGGGTTGATGTTTGGGCAAACAGGGAAGGGAGTGTGTGGATGGGTTGGTGGGGGCAACAGGGAAGGGGTGGGTGAGTGAATGGGGGCAACAGGGGAAGGGTATGGTGTGTGAGTGGGGGCAACAGGGTAGTCGTGGGTGGATATGGGCAACAAGGAAGGGGATGGGTGGGTGGGGGCAACAGGGAATGGGGTGGATGAGTGAGTTTGTCCAACAGGGAAGGGGGAGGGTGGGGGCAACAAAGAAGCAGGTGGTTGGGTGTTTGGGGGAAACAGGGAAGGGGGCGTGGTTTAGTGGGGCAACAGGGCAGGGGTTTGCTGGGTGGCTGGGGGCACCAAGGGCGGGAGAGGGTGGGTGGGGGCAGAAAAAAGGGGGTGGTTGGTTGGGTGGGGGCATCATGTAAGCGGTGGGTGTGTGGGGGCAACAGGGAATGGGGTGGGCATGTGGGGGCAACAGGGAAGGAGGAGTGTTGGTGGTTTGGGGCAACAGGGAAGGTGGTGGCTGGGTGGGTGGGGGCAAGATTTAAAGGGGTGGGTGGGTGGGTGGGGGGCAACAGGGAAGGGGGTGTGGGCAACAGGGAAGGGGTTGTGTGGGCATGTGGGGGCAACTGGGAAGAAGGTGGGTGGGGGCAACAAGGAAGGTGGTGGGTCCATCGGTGGGGGCAACAGGGAAGGATTTGTGTCAATGGTGGGGGCAACAGGGAAGGGGGTGGGTGTGTGGGTGGGGGCAACAGGGAAGGTGGTGGGAGCAACAGGTAAGTGGGTGGATGGGTGGGTGGGGGAAACAGGGAAGTGGGTGGGTGGGTGGGGGGGGCAACATGGAAGGGGTGGGAGGGTGGGGGCAACAGGGAAGGGGGTGGTTGGGTGGCAGCAACAGGGAATGGGGTTCGGGGCAACATGGAAATGGCTGGGTTGGGGCAGCAGGGAAGAGGGTGGGTGGTTGGGTAAGGGCAACAGGGAAGGGAGTGGGGGCAACAGGGAAGGAGGTGTGTGGGTGGGGGCAACAGGGAAGTGGGTGGGTGGCTTGGTGTGTGGGGGCAACAGGGAAGGGGGTTGGTGGGTGGACTGGGGCAACATGGATGGGGTTGGGTGGTTGGGGTCAGGCAACAGGAACAGGGATGGGTGGGAGGGTGGGGGCAACATGGAAGGGGTTGTGTGGGTTTTTGGGGCAACAGGGAAGGGGTAGTGCGGGATGGTGGGTGGGGTCAACAGGGAAGGGGGTGCGGGCATCAGGGAAGGGTTTGGGTGGTTGCAACAGGGAGGTTGGCTGTGTGGGGGCAACAGGGAAGGGGTTGGGTGGGGGCAACAGGGAAGGGGTGGGTGGGATGGTGCGTGTGGTCAACAGGGAAGGGGGTGCAGTCAACAGGGAAGGGGGTGGGTCCATGTGTGGGGGCAACAGGGAAGAGGTGGGTGGGGGCAACAGGGAAGGGGGCGGGTGTGTTGTTGGGGGCAACAGGGTAGGGAGTGGGTGGATGGGTGGGTGGGAGCAACAGGGAAGGGGTTGGTTGGGTGGGTGGGGGCAACAGGGAGGTAGAGTGTGTGGGGCAAGAGGATAGTGGGGGTGGGTGAGGCAGCAGGGAAGGAGGTTTGTGGTTGGGGGCAACAGGGAAGGAGGTGGCTTAATGGTTGTGGACAACAGGGAAGGGAGTGGGTGGATGGGTTGGTGGGGGCAACAGGGAAGGGGTGTTTCTGTGGGTGGGGGCAACAGGGAAACTGGTTAGTGGGTAGGTGCGGGTAACAGGGAATGTGTTGGGTGTGAGGATGGGGGCAACATGGAAGAGGGTGGGAGGTTGGGGGCAACAGAGAAGGGTGTGGGGGCAACAGGCAAATGGGTGGGTTGGGGCAACATGGAAGGGGGTGCGTGGGTGGGGTCAAAGGGG